>ML393674.1:4426-76854 GCA_005239525.1 Nicotiana knightiana
GCGACGTTCACAGCACCCCCGATTGGGTTTCCACCGCCTCGAAGCAAGCCTTGTAGAGCAGCGTTGACAACATTGAGCTGGCCTGTCAAGTTGTCGATTGTTTGCTGCATGGCAGTCATCCTGTCTGCCTCATGTGCCCTGTGGGCTAAATCCTCGGCGCGCTCCTGCTGGAGGCCCTCGAATTTATCAAATATTTCGGCGGCCTCAGTAGCTGCCGTTTGCCGGTCTCCTTCAGAGTCGCGGCTGATGTTTTCTACGTCAACTTCGACCTGGGTCATTCTGCGGTCCAGGTCGTCCAACCTTTGCCCTAGGCTGGTTTTTAGTTCTATCGTCGTATCTACGATGGGTCGTAGTACGCCAACCGTCTCCTCAAGGGCCACCATCGTCAGAAATGGTGGTAATGCCAATGCGTTCCCTCGTCTGATGTCGAGCCTGGGCTCTGATACCAACTATTACGCGGCGCCTTTCTGAGGTTCTTTGGAAGGGCGACGTAAGGCTAAGCAACCGATGTCAAGGAGGTTGCTGTCCGCCAAGTGAGGTCCTCGCTGCACGCTAGACGAGATTGTCAGTGCCGTGCAGGAAAACCAATGCCAACAATGTGAGAGAACAGTAATGAGAATTGAATGAAAGCTTGATTGAATGAAATGAAAGCTATTACAAAGAGAGCAATGCGATGTCGGGGGGGAGAGACACCAGTACAGAGAATTGCTTGCTTGAAAAATGTTTGATTGCTTGATCCCCCTTAATAATGCTTAAAAAAAATAAACCCTAGTTACAGGAGTAGACTAGAATATGCTAGAGAAACATAATGAAAGTACATGGAATGAAAACTACTCTAATAATACAAGGAAAAGGACTTAGTTTTCTACAGGGGTAGAAACAGGTCCGTTGTCAGCTGCTTGTGGCTGGGCGCTCACGAGGGAAATTGGTGGGGGCGACAGAGGCACATGCGCGCTTGTCACTTGGCGCGGCCAAGACCACGGGGCCGTCCGTGGCGCTAGGCGTTGAGAGGCTTGTTGGGACGCCACGGGGCGCGTCCAAGGGGTCATGGGGCATGGTTGGAAAACCGCCCATGACAACACATGATAATTAATAAATAAAGCAGTTATATTTAGGCCTTATTTTCAACCTTCTCCTATTATTATAAACTTTAGTAACAACATACTTATACTATTAATTGTTAAAGAGAAGATATTTACTTTAATAGAGTAATCAGAACCTCGTGTAGCAATTCAATATACATTCTAAGAAGTTGCACTTTCCCTTTATTCTTTTAATAACAAAAACAAATTTTTAATAAAATTTATATAATTTCTATATTTTGTATTCATTAATACAAGGTACACACAATATGCGTGTCCAAAAACTACTAGTAGTTATTAAATGGACAAACACTTATATATAAGAATATCAACATTGAATAATATACCAATATCTCTGATCATTAGGTTACCTTTTTGTTAATTGGATTTGGCTCACTTACTGTTATTCTCATTACATTTCAAGCATTCCCTTGCATTTTTTTTTTTTATATACATGCCTACTTTAGCTTAGTCTATTTAGTAAAAATATCTCTTCTTTTTCATACGCCAATAGCCGTCAAACTTCCATAGTATAGGAATCCATAATCGAGGAGCAGAGTCCCCTTCATTTACTTTACTAAACTCTATGATGTACACGTGGAGGACTATAAGAGAAAGATCCAGGATTTAAATTCTATAGGTTTGATTTTTAAAGTTTTTAGCATTAAACCCATTGTATTTTTAAATTTATGGGTTCATACCTGCCATTTGTTGTAATTTTAATGAATTTTTACACATAAATTTATGCTCGGGCGGCGAAAGTACTGGGTTCACATGAACCCGGTAGGTATACTCTACATCCGCCTCTGCCGACTACCCAACTAAATCTACACAATTATTAGCAAAAGATGGACCTGATTAATGAAAAGCCTCAACAGCCAAGGATAAATACAGAATTCAAGCCGTTAATTAGACTTGTATATTATATTGGTATAACGAAACAAAATAACCGTTAAAACATAAAGGTTGAAAAGCTTGCTTGATAGGGAAAAAAACATCTAATCAATATTTAATATTTGGATGAAACGAACTCTCAGAAATTAGTGTTTTATAATCGAAATAGCAACAAACATGAAGAACTTATATTGAAGAAGTACTATAGATGAGTCAAAACACTTGGGTGGGTCTGAATTTGATATTCTCGACTTACAGAAACGCGAGAATAAACAGCACAGGACAGGTTGATAAAATCAAACGGAAGATTGAAGATCCTTAAACGAGCCAGAGAACAAGAAGCAATGCTGCTATATCTCCTGGCTCAGGAAGCTCCTGCTGCCATATGTATAAAAATTCAGTCAGCACGAATTTTGTACATTCGATATCAACTGAGTAGATAAGTTGAGCACAGAGTTAATGCACTAACGTCCACAAGTAGAGAATATTTTTGCCGTTGGTATCCTCCCCTCATTTACTTCCACAGCTTTCGCAAAGACATATTCTTCTCCGTCTCCTTCTTCATTACCTTGGCAACTGCCATCTCAAAATCTTCTTGCGTCACGTGTACCCTCCTCTCCCTTAGAGCAAACATTCCTGCTTCTGTACACACAGCCTGTAAGTAGATCATAAGATGCATCAAAGGCATGGCAAAATATAAGCAAGCGAAGCGTCAGATGGCACACAGTCAAAGTAGAAGTCACACAAGTCTCTCACATGCTAGATCACAAGTTCAACCGCTAAACTAAGCATGCTCTCAAGCAATCAAAGTGCACATTAAAAGGATATGTCAGATATCAATTAAAGCCAAAAAGACATGCAATCGCTGCACACCTTAAGTTCTGCCCCAGAAGCGCCATTCATCTTCTCAGCAATTTTCTTCAAGTCAATCCCTCGCATCAAGTTCATCTTCCTGGAATGAATCTTCAATATGTCGAAACGGGACTGCAGAATAATGAGAACATAATTGATTAAGATGAATCATCAGAGGGTTGTAGAAATAACGATAGAAGGCATGCAGCTCTGTGAGGAAGCAGAGAGGTAGATATTGCTGCATCCTTTCAATCATGTTCAAACACCTCTTGTACTATACTCCCTTCCGTCCTTTTTGTCTGTCGTTTATGGTTTTGGGTAAAGCCACATATAAAAAAGACCAGCAGGAGTAATAAAAGAACAAGAAAAGTAAGCAATCACAAAGGGAAGACCTGAGATCCATGAACCTAGTAACAGTATATGAAACCAATGCATACTCATGTTAACATTTTTCTATCTTACAAGCTATGAGGAACCGTACCTCTTCATTGGGATTTGGAAATTCGATCTTCCTATCAATCCTTCCTGGTCTCAGGAGTGCTTGATCCAGAATATCTATACGGTTTGTAGCCATCAAAACCTGAAGCCAGGACCCTTCTTTTTCAGCTTAACAATCATAGAATAATGCACTTGTAAACTAGGCAACATGCAAGTCATCCAGATTGACAAAACTTGCCTTAATTTTGTTTGATGCCTCAAATCCATCGAGCTGATTAAGAAGCTCCAACATTGTCCTCTGCACTTCACTATCACCGTTGCCACTTCCTGATTCCATTCTAGCAGATCCGATACTGTCTATTTCATCCATAAAAATGATAGAAGGAGCATGTTCCCTGAAATACATTCAAGACCAGGCTTTTTTAAAGCTAAATGTATAACAAGAGAGCGAAAATGAAGCACTGAGGTCCATAGACCCAAAACAGAAAAAGCAAAAATTGTTCAAATAATTTTACCTACTTCTCCAGAATAGGACTGTCCAGCGGTGTTTTGGAAAGTTTTATAAAGTTAGCAGTTTTTATGGTATTACAAGCTTCATGCCCCAACTTTCAAGAAACAAGATAGTTTCAGATATTAGACATCCATGAATTCTTATTCATGGAGCACAAATGGCCTAGGGTGTCTGTGAACTTTTGTGGTTACAAAAGCCGCAAGAGGAATTGACATTGCCTGAAAACGGGAAACTTTCCTTGTTTAGTGATAACAAGGCTGCAATTAATATAGCTCATAATTCAATCCAGTATGATCGAGCAAAGCATGTTGAGATTGATTGACCTTTCATAAAAGAAAAAGTTACAAGTGGCATCTTGAGTTCGTTCCATGTGTTATCAGAAAAGCAGCTAGCTGATGTGTTTACCGAAGGTCTCAACAAACGGACTTTTCAAACACTGGTTTGCAAGTTCGGAATGTGCTATATCTTTGCACCAACTTGAGGAAGGGGTGTTGATTAATTAGAGATTTCCTAGCTTAATTGTAGGAGTAGATTGATTCTAGAATATTTCCTTCACTATAATTAATTGCAATTGATTGTCTTTCCTTATTTAGTCTTAGGAGTTATTGTATAAGTACCTATTCTCATGGGATGTAAAAATACACACAGAAATACAAGAAGTCTTCTTCTTAAAATCTTCAAGCTGGCATACTTGGGCATTTCATCCATATCAATCACGAATAATGAAAGAATGAAAAAGCACATATGCAAATAGGCACACCTAATGCATGAATATTCATGCTGCCTACTGCAAAAACCCCTCCTTTCTCCGTCGCCCACAAAAATGAACAAATTGCAGTAGTATATCGTAGGCTAACCCAATGTAAGTATCGAATTTGACCTTAGCAGCTCAACATAGTGAGCTAGAAATGGCTGTCCAATGATTTGGATGTAATAAGATCAGAAAGATGCATGACAGAACTGATTATGTAATAAAAGTTGTGGACATTAGAGATACATATGTGTTGAGTACTCAAGCTATAATGAAACTTAACCTGGCCATAACAAAGAGTTCTCGCACCATACGAGAACCTTCTCCAATATATTTCTGCACCAATTCAGAACCAGAGACCCGAATGAAGGTACAATCAGTATGATGTGCAACTGCCCTCGCCAACAATGTTTTTCCAGTACCTGGAGGCCCGTAAAGAAGCACTCCCTTCATTTAAAAAGGAGGAGATAGAATAAGCACACATAAATTTGTCCAACCACTGTTATGCTGAAAATACTGATGGAAGAAATGGAGAAAACATGGTAAATGGTGAATAACTGAATATACCTTAGGTTGAGCTATTCCAAGAGACTCAAACAGCTCAGGATGTTTAATGGGAAGCTCAATAACCTAATGCATAAAAGGCCAAAGTTAAAAAAGGTTACACAAATGTACAATGCATCAAAGACAAAGGTCTCAGGATAGATCATAAAACTAACTAAACGCAATAACACAATGAAGGCAAAACCTCCTTAATCTCTTTAATTTGCTGGTCAAGGCCACCAATCATGTCATAAGTGGAATCAGGCACTTTCTCAACTTTCATTAGGTTGACCAAAGGATCCACTTTGCTGGGCAAAATTAGATGGAGAACATAGCTGTCATTGCGGAGGGCTACTCTGGTTAATGGAGTAATCTTTGTAATGTCAATATTCTTATCAATATCAACAACATATTTTCCTTCAGGATGAACCTGGCGCATAACACAAAGATAAGAAAATAAGCACATGGAAATTAATTATAGCTGTATAGAAAAGAGTGATAAAGAGGTATGAAAACTATCAACATTTCAAGTTGAATAAGTATTGGTAAGTGGATCCACAGAAAACTATAGAAACACTGCATCCTAATCATTGTGCGATGCGCAAGGCTCCTGGAGTTGTGACTGAAATAGAGTAGAAATTAACAAGCTTCAGTAATTCTTTTTGATAAGGAATTGACAAACTTCAGTAATTATTCACATTTTTATGTAAGGGAGGATATTCTGCACTGTAGCCTAGTATCTTTGCTCCTCAACCCAGCTTCTAAAATTTCTTTCGGCATCCTTCATTTTTGCATTACAATCCAAACAAAAATAGCAGTAACAAAATTACTTTGGGTCACCAAAAAGTAGAGCAGATTAACAAACTCAATGAAGCAAAATCATTTCTGCCCATACCCTATGAATAAGTAATAAATAGTAAAAGATTCTCATCATCACCCTCTTCTAGGAGGTCATGTAAAAGCTACTTGATAACATTTATTTAGATCAAAATTAGAAACAGACAGCGGATGAGCATCTTAAGATATAACTTATTTCTATTCATCATAGAGCACACATGGATTGGCATGCTATCTGTCTCATAATTGTTTAAATTCTCTCCAAGGAGAGGTGGGAAGGTAAACAAATATTGAATGACATGCTTTAAAGTTTAATAAAAAGGTAGAAACATCTTTTAAGGCTTTGTTATTCGTTCAAATACTATCACGGGGCGTTGAAAGAGGGCAAATACAAGCAGCGATAAGATAACTGTTATTCAACACATCTATTAAAGAATTGAATTTGTCACCATTAATACTGGAGGGAAGAAATAGAAATGAAAATTATGATGGACAGTCAGAAACAATAGACCAAAGGAGGATCAACATTAAGATAGAAACCCAAACAACTCATGAAGTGGGAAATAAGATCATCAAGTCCAGGAATAAGTTCCTGAGCATAATAACATATCAACGTTAAAACTTAAGCTGAGATGACCATTTATTTCCCCAGTCAACTCAAAAAACCATTACAACCTTTCATCTGTGACGATGGTCTTGAAAAGCATAATATGCTTTTAACTTGTTGTATAATTTAGAGCCTCATCTTTCATTGCAATCACATAAGCACTTAAAAAGTTTTGATATAACCATGTTTGTGAAGTCATCCCACAAAATGCTCCAAAAATGCAAACTGTGTAGATAACTTCTTTTTCTTTTTTTGGTCGGTGAAATATGCATACATATGTGTATCTGTGTGTGCACACAAACCAAGAGAATATGCATTTCAAGTCAACTACAACAACAACAACAACAACAACAATCCAGTATAGTCCCACAAGTGGGGTCTGGGGAGGGTAGTGTGTACGCAGACCTCACCTCTACCCCGATGGGGTAGAGAGGCTGTTTCAGATAGAAACTCAGCTCAAGAAGACGAAAAGACAAAAAGAGACAATATATCAGTACCATCATGGAAATAATAACAACAATACAAGAACCAGTGAATAGATGAAAGACAGAAATAATGACCAGTAAATAAGGCCCGGCACTATGAAAACGGAAGAGTAGTGTAAACACAACACTGACCACCAGCAGTCTAAGACTAAATCTTATCAGCCTAGCCTCACAAAATATGCTCAACTACCTCCTAACCCACAACCTTAATGCTCGACTTCCACAGCTTCCTATCGAGTGCCATGTCCTCGGAGATCTGAAGTCTTGCCATATCCCGCATGATCACCTCTCACTACTACTTCTTAAGTCGTTCTCTACCTCTACTTGTACCCACCAATGCCAACAGCTCGCACCTCCTTACGGGGCCATCCAAGCTCCTCATCTAAACGTGTCTGAACCATCTGAGTCTCGCTTCCCGCATCTTGTCATCAATAGGAGTCACGCCCAACTTCTCCCGAATATCTTCATTCCTAATCTTATCCATCCTAGTGTACCCGCACATCCACCTCAACATCCTCATTTCTGTTACTTTCATTTTCTGGGTATGTGAGTTCTTAACCGGCCAAACTCAGCCCCATACAAACCACCACTCTATAAAACTTATCTTTGAGTAGCGGAGGCACTTTCTTGTCACAAAGGACTCCAGATGCTAACCTCCATTTCATCCACCCCACCCCTATACGGCGTGTGACATCCTCGTCGATCTCCCCTCCCCATGGATAACTGACCCAAGGTACTTGAAATTTCCCTCTTGGAAATGACCTGCGATCCAAGCCTCACGTCCATGCCCACTTCCCTCGGCTCGGCACTGAACTTGCACTCAAGATATTCTGTCTTCGTCCTGCTCAACTTGAAACCCTTTGACTCAAGGGCCTGTCTCCAAAGCTCCAGCCTCTCGTCAATCAAAACAATGTCATCAGCGAATAACATACATCATGGCACCTCTCTTTGAACATGACGTGTCAGTGTATCCATCACTAGAGCAAACAAAAATGGGCTGAGCGCAGATCCTTGGTGTAACCCCATAACAACCAGGAAATGCTCGGAGTCGCCTCCCACTGTCCTAACCCGAGTCTTAGCTCCATCCTAAATGTCCTTAATCGCCCTAATGAAAGCAACCGGCACACCTTTAGCCTCTAGGCATCTCCAAAGAACCTCTCTAGGAACTTTGTCATACGCTTTCTCCAGATCAATAAATACCATGTGCAGATCCTTCTTCTCATCCCTCTATTGTTCCACCAACCTCCTAATAAGGTGGATAGCTTCTGTAGTAGAACGACCCAGCATGATCCCGAACTGGTTGTCTGATACAGACACCGTCCTCCTCACCCTCGCTTCTACTACCCTCTCCCACACTTCCTTGGTATGACTCAATAGTTTGATACCCCTATAGATGCATTTCAAGTCAACTATTTCCATAAATTTTAGTGTGATCACAGAAAATCCCCTCATTCCTGCCACCTAGGAAGACCTTCAGGGGCAAAAACTATTCCTCTTAGCAGAAAAAGAATGCAAATCATTTCGACAAAAAAAAAAAGAGCTATTTCATTCATCTACAAAAACAAGCACTAAAGGAGAAAATTGCTAGCAAGCAAGTCAACCAAGCACATGAAACATAAATGGTTGTTGCTACATGCATTAGTAACGTAAACATCACAGCAAACAGTGCGCCGCTAAATGAACCAACTGCAACATTTCCCAAGGAAAAACTCACAGAAGTGAACTGAAAGCACATGAACCATAAATGATTGTGGATATGCATTAGGAAAATAAACATTGACAGGAATATTTCTAATAAACCAAACGAATCCTTTGCCAAGGGAAAGCTCACAGAAGCTTCTGTAATATGAAAGCATGTGTTTGACAGATTTTATATGGTAGGACAAACACTTCGAATTTTACAGATAACAAAAAGTTTTTCCTTTTCTTGGATAAGTAAGAAAATAAAGAGGTTTAGATGCATTACTTACTTTAACTAAAACTTTTGACTTCCCCATCACTTTAACAACTTCACCAACATATGATCCAGGCTCCTGAAGCAATTGTAATTCTTCCTTAAGCATTCTCACTGGGCATACACATACAAGAAAACACATCTTATGAGCCAAACAGAACACTGTTCCGTTCATAGACTGTAAAATTCAAATTACAACTCAAAACCACAGGCATCAAAAAGATCACGAAGTCAGGTACACCCCCCCCCCCCCCCCCCCCCCCACAAAGAAAAAGAAATAAAGCTAAAGAAATAAATTTTGGGATGTTCGGGAAATATTATTTCCTCCGTTCCAATCTATGTGAACTTGTTTGACAGGACACGAAGTTTAAGAGAAAATGAAGACTTTTAAAATTTATGATCCTATTCAAGTCAAAAAGGGCCCAGAGTATATTTATGTGGTCATAAAAGCTTCTCACTAAGGGTAGAATTATAAGTTTAAGCTAAATTAGTTTCACATTTAGAAAGGGGTTATTCTTTTTGGAACGGACCAGAAAGGAACTAGGTTCACATAAACAGGAACGGAGGGAACAGGAACGGAGGGAGTAGGCAATTTAAACTAAAATATCAGAAGGGTAAAATAGAAAAAAAGGATCTCTATAAAAGAGGACAACTCATTCTTGTTGTTTAATCATCAGAATAAACTGGAAATTTTTGGGGTCCATTAACACAGGGGAAGCAGTTGCCCTGCTAAAAATAGAAATTCTTGGCTTTAATTTGAAAATTCATAATATAATAACGATTTAAGTTCAGATCAAATTCAGATAGACGCACATAGCAATGCAGAATTTCAAAACTACAGACATCTAGGTTTAATAAAGTTCCGGTTTCGAGAATTGGAATGAACCTTTGGAATTGAGCTCATTGCGTTGGGCTTCAAGTCGATTGAGATTGTGAGTCTTGAGCCGGAGCTGAAGCTGGAGATCATGGATATGCTGCATATAATACTGTCTCAGCCCTTCTCCTTGCTTCGTTCCTTTAGCCGCCGAACAACAACTCTCCTCTCTCTCCATCTCCGTCGTGCTCTTCTCTACTTCCACTGACGCCATTATATTCAATCAAACCACTGCTTCTGAATAGTTTGGAGCAAAAGTTTCTTAAATATCACTGCTTCTTTTCTTGTTCGACGGGAAAACTAAGCAAAAATAATGGGATAAAAAGAATATCGGAATAATTTATATTTATAATCTATCATAGGGTGTTAGTAGTAAAAATTGACAATATAAGAATTAATATAAACACACTAATATAATCATAATTAATCTCAGTATAACTAATTCAATTATAAAACACCGGTATGGTGAATTACGATCTCGACCCTTGTTATGTGGTTTTTTATATCTATCTATATAAATTATGAAAAAGGGTTACATTTACCCTTTTATTTTTATCATTCTTTATGTTATTCGTCTAAATACACATTTACAGTTAACAAAGTTCAATTAAATTTCTCTATTTCTAACGGTAGTCCATATCTGGACGTCATATGTGTATATATTAACTAGTCTATGATACGCAGTTGCGCGTGTATCCCGTTTTTATGAGTAAGAAAATTAATATTATTCATAATAAATTGTATCTTGAGTTACAAATAAAAATGTAAGGAAATAGTATAAATTCCTAATAATGGTGAATATTGATTTACTTTGCTAACGGAATAACAAAAGAAATACTGGTATTTTATAAGTTTATCTCAATAGATCTAAGATTATTGCAAAAATAATCTGGAACAAAATGTTGAAATTCCTAAAATAAATAAAAAAAGGGAAGTTCTTTTTCAAGATAGAATCAAATTATTTTCAATTTTTAAATTTTGACATAGATAAAAAGAATAAATTGAAAATTGAAAATTGTAGAATAAATTGAAATGGTTTATAGCATTACTATGGTTAAATCCACCGAACTAAACCCTCATATACATATTCTAGAAAAACCTAAAGTGAATTCTAAACCTAAACAAAGAAAAGAATCTCCGCCCTAAAGAATGTTTAAGCGAAAAATAACATGGTATTAAAAGAATCCTAAACATAAAGGACTAAACAATCCAAAACAAAACCTAAAAAATCCTAAATCTAGAGAAAATTCCTACGGCACTAAGGAATCCTAAACAATGAAAACCCAACGAACTGTAAACCTAAATAAATAAAGAGAAGCAATGGCCAACAAAAAACAGTAATACTCGATAGTTTTTTATTTTTTTCCCACATATTTATTGATTACGATTATAATTATATCCAACATATAATGTACCGGGCTGCCTTTTTATTAGTTTACCTTTTTCTTCTTCTTCTTTTTTTTTTTTTTTTTTTTTTTTTTTTTTTTTTTTTTTTTTTTTTTTTTTTTTTTTTTTTTTTTTTTTTTTTTTTTTTTTTTTTTTTTTTTTTCTTCTCTTTCATTTTTCTCTAGTCTCAATGGAACCAACCGACTATTTCTGTCTAGCTTCTTCCTCAAATTGTAAACAATCCAACATTCAACAATACCTACCAACGATTTTTAGCTTCCAATTAGTAATTTCCAATAAGTTTTTAACATAAAATGGACCACCACTTTGGATGTTATTCACACAAATAGTTCAAATCTCATAGATCCATCAGTTTAGAATTTTGAAATTTTCTTCAAAGTTTGAACAACAAATAATTGTATATCACTATTCTATGTTTCTGTATAAGGTCGAGTTTGCCTCTTGTGTGACTAATAGATACTGAAACACGATAGGTTAAAGTTCGACCTCGAGTTATATCGAACCGAGGTGCGAAGTTATATCGTTGAGCTCGTGGTCATGGGACCGAACAAAATCGAGACCAGATGTGATCAAGGAAAATTTGCTGAGCCGAATAACAGAAAGCCGAAACATCCACGTCGGTTGTATGTCACGGCGAAAATCTCGGCACGTATCAAGGAAAGGCCGATTAATTAGCAGATCATGGGATTTTTTACCTTGTATAGAATTGTATCAAGAGTAGGAACCCCCTACTATATAAAGCGGGTCCGATCATTTGTAACACACATCACAATACGCAACACAAAGTAATATACTATCATTTCTAGCTCTTGTCATCTTGTTATTCTGTTCATACATCAGTTGGGGCATTTCTTGGTTCGATGGTGATCGAACTCGAAGGCCAAGGCTGTTTAATTCGTGTGGTTTGCATTTATTCCTTAATCACCAATTTCAATATCAACTTGTTTTCTTAATTTGTATCAAGTTATATCACATATCCTTAAAACCACGTACAAATTCAATTATTATCCGATTTTAGGGTAAACAGTTTGGCTCCCACCATGGGGCTGAGGATAATAGTGATTATTTGGTACAAACTTTCATAACACAAACTATTTTACACTTGTTCTTTGGAGTATCTTTGATTCCAGGACCAAAATGTCGAACTCTCAGTCAGCACCCCTACACGTGGAAAATGATTACGATCATCACGGCGAAAATGATAACATAGCACTAGGGAATGACGTACCTCCGGTTGACCTCGATTGAGTTCCAGCTGTAGATCCAATCAATGTCAGCTCACATGTAGCCATTAACGCAAATTTGGCCGTGGATACCGAGAGCAACATCCGTAGGGATGCTCGATCAGTCGCTCAAAGCACACATGGCGATGAAGATGGTGGGATTAGCCTGTGAGTGATCTTCGAAATGTTGCAGGCTCAACAAGCAGCGATAGCCCAGCTCCAAAACCAGAATCACCCACCGAGCAGGATCGAGCCCGAGTCATCCCAGGAAGTTGTCCACGGGATCGGATCGGTTTCAAGGAAATCGAACGAGAAAGAATCGGGGGCCGATCGTGCAATCATGAAGATGCTTGAAGAACTGACAAAATGATTTGAGTCGGGGAAAAAGAAGATCGAGTCAAACGACGAGAATGTGGAAACTTACAACTCCAGTGTCGATCAAATCGCAGGGGCACCGCCAATAATGAAGGGTCTAGATTCCAAAATGTTCGTGCAAAAACATTTTCCCCCTAGCGCAGCTCCCAAGATGATTCCGAAGAAGTTCTGCATGCCCGAGTTTCCTAAATACAATGGAACGACCGACCCAAATGAGCATGGCACCCCTTACACATGTGCTATCAAAGGGAATGATCTAGAGGATGACGAGATCGAATCTGTCTTGCTAAAGAAATTCGGGGAGACCCCGTCAAAGGGAGCTATGATATGGTACCATAATTTACCACCTAATTCTATTGATTCATTATTTATGCTTGCAGATTCTTTTGTAAAGGCACACGCTAGGGCCATCAAGGTTGAAACTAGGAAGTCAGACCTTTTCAAGGTCAGTCAGAAGGACAACGAAATGCTCTGAGAATTCGTGTCTCGATTCCAAATGGAACGAATGGATCTGCCACTGGTCGTCGATGATTGGGATGTTCAAGCTTTCACCCAAGGACTCAATTGTCGAAGCTCAGTGGCTTCACAGCAGTTGAAGAAGAATTTGATAGAATACACGGTTGTTACTTGGTCCGATGTGCACAATCGGTATCAATCGAAGATCAGGGTCGAAGATGACCAGCATGTTGTAGTAGTGTTGTTACAAAGGCGACTCTGCCAAAGTTATATAGATCCCAGGGAGTTAAAAATTCGAGGACTAATGTTTCTAAGGGGGGAAGGATGTTACATCTCGCGTTTTCGTACGTTAAAGTTTCGTCTTCAGTTAATCGACATAGATTCGGGGATGAGATTATCTTGAGGTTAATGTATTTATGCTATTTATAACAAGCGATAAGTAAATTCCATGAAGGATAAAGGGTACACGAGTTAAAGAAAATGAGTTTCATTGAAGGTTGTCGACTTGGGATAAAATACGGGCCGAGCTATAATATCTGATATTTATGGACTAGTACCATACAAGGTACCATATGACTGTGATAATATGATGTATAAAGTATATTACAATGAGTAGTATTTTAAGTAATTTGAGATAATTCTTAATTATGTGGGTAATTGGTTAATTATCGGGTAACGAGGCATTACCTAATTAATTTAAGAAAATTATTATGAGATAAGACCAACCCCTCCCCCCCCCAACGTGGCAGCTAGCCACATTCTTATTAGGTGGCATAATGTGTTAGTTACACATTCACTCCATTTATAATATTTTCCATAGTAAAGACTATACAATCAGAATGTTAGTCATTCTTACCATCAGAATGTTAATCATTCTTACAGCAGAATGTTAACCATTTTTACAAGCTTTCAACAAAACATCTTTCAACCAAAATCCAACGAGAATTATTAGAAGCTTAACAATGTAAAAATTTTGCGGTACTAAAGGAGTACGGTACAACCTTTTTCAAGAATATCATATGAATTTTTCCTACTCCAGGTATGTTAAGGCTAAGATCTTTCTTCATTTTGACATGATCTCGTAATTACACGAGTTTGATAACGAGGCATAAAGAAAAATTCACATCTCGAAATTTACGTATATTTTCCTAGTCTTGTAAGTTACAATATTCTCCTTATCGGGACTTCATATTCAATTGAGTATTTTCTTTTTTTCCAATCATGAGAGTAGAGAATCTATATATATAGTACTACATTATTTTCATTACCATCGAGCTATAATTAATGGGCAGGCCCCTATTGGGAAACCTCTGATCAGATGGTAAGTTATATACCAAGCCTACTGTGGCCGAGTGCCTATGAGCGAGTCCAGTTGGCCGAGATACAGAGCCTAGTATGGCCGAGCACCTATGAGAGATCCTACTACGGCAGAGCAGTTATATATATATATACTGAGCCTTATAAGGCCGGACAGCTATTTTACTTACTATAATAGAGTCAATATCAGAAGGTGAGCATACCTTCAGATTATCTTTGACCCCCAGTTGCTTTCAGTTATTATATTATCAGTTTAGTTTCATCTTTCCGTATATTGCCTTACATACTCGGTGCATTATTTTGTACTGACGTCCCTTCCTGGGGGGCACTGCATTTCATGCGTGCAGGTTCAGACAGACAGACGGGTAGACCTCTATATACGGCCAAAATGGGAGGAGTCCAATTTCGAAGTCTATGCTATGTTCGAGATAAAGTTCAAGTCCAATTTCGAAATGTGCACTTCGAGAAAGCATATCGAAGACCCGTTACGTCCTACCTCGAGGCAGTATAAAATCGATAAGATTCGTAGAGATAGTACAAATATGTACTAAGCCGTTATACAGTTGTACCAATAGTATTCTTTGTCATAATTAGACATGTACCATATTAGGGTTTTCCCCTCCTGTATATAGGGGACCCCAATTATTTTGTAAGGATCATCATATCATTCACTGCTATACAATATTCTACTCAGTTTTTCTCGTTTGTTGTGCTCAAATTATCCTTCAATTTTATTGTTCTTCATTTATTGTTCATACTTTATTAACTCGAGGCCCTAAAACCATCAAGCTCGAGGCCCTTGTTCCTTTAGCAACATTGGTTTGACTATCACATTCTTCTTAATTACACTTATCATTTCTTGATTATTAACTAGTATTGGAATTTTTTAGAACCACAAATCAAGTATAATTGTTAAAACCTTTTTCGAGTTAAACAACCTCCTCAGTAGGTGTTTCCCGAGTTCAGCTTTATTGGTTGCCCAAAAGCAACGAATCGAGAGGTATTACAATCGAAGGTTTAACCTTCGATACTTCAATGTCGGGGACTTAGTACTAAGGAGGGTTACACGGAAAACCCGGAATACAAACGAAGGAAAGTTGGGTCCGAACTGGGAAGGACCGTACCAGATTCTTGAGGTCACCGGGAAAGGATCCTATAAGCTCGGAATGATGAACGGAGAACAACTACCAAGCAACTAGAATGTAACTCACATAAAATGATATTACTGCTATGGTATTCCTTTTATTTTGGACTAACACTTGCAGGTGATTGACGAGAAGCGGCACGAAGTTTTAGGTCTGAAAGCACATACTGCACTCTTTTGTCCTTGGATCGATTTTTTCCCAAATGGGATTTTCGGTAAGGTTTTTCACGAGGCAACAACGGATCGTGATAACTTAGAATCAAGACGATTATTAATCGGTGTCGAAGATCGCATTAACAGTTTCTGAGGTTCCTCTACAATCAACCTTGAATATTGGGTGGGCATTACCTATGGAGATGCACTACCTTTGGATATCAATTTTAGCAAGGAAGTTACTTCGTATAGGAAGGGTCTCGATAGGTAGGATTTATTGTAAGGGCCAAACGGTCAAACGAATCGCGTCCACATGGATTGCTCGAGCCCTAGCATAAAACATATACGCATGTATAACTGTTTTGCACAAGAATAAAGAGAAGTACTTTCGTTGCAGTCATCTTATGTTTTAAAAAATTTCTCTTTACATTCCTTAAAGAATTTTGTACTTCCGATCTCCTAAAAGTAACGAGCTCAAGGGTTGTTTATATCTCTAGTACGAATGATCACTCCCTCACTCAGGGACTGCCGTCCAAAAACAAACTCGAACGGCCCAAGTCACTGGGCTTCCGGGGCATAAGACGTATTACGCAACTCCACACTTTTTAAAAGCCACGGCCACCCCACTCAGGGATTGTTATCTTGGGCAAGCCCGGATAACTCCGGAAAGAAATTCCAATAGGCGGCTCCCAAATTAAAAGGCTACGACCACATTAACACGGCTCGGAGACGTCCAAAACTCGTAACAAAAACTAGGCCTTCGAAAAAGAAAATTTTTCATAACCGATTTTAAAGGCTACCCTCGGCAAATTATAATCTCGGCTACCTACTTTGGAAAAAGGTTTCCGGTAACACCGAACCCCCAAGACACCTTAAACAAAGTAATGTAAAGGCAAGGTTTGTTTGAACTTTCGAACATAACCTAAGTTATTTTATGCTAAGGCATTCCGACCCTTGTGAATAAAAGTAATAACGCAAAAGGAAAATTTGAAAGCCAAAAGGGAAAAGTAGCCTTTTATATATATATAATCTTTTCACAAAGGCCAGATTGGCCCGATACATAAAATTACAATGGCCAAAACAGCCTCAAAAGGATGCAAAAAGCAACAAAAAAAAACATCTAAAGGCCTAAGTGGCCTGGTCCTCATTGGGGGCAGCGTCTTCATCCTCGGGATCTTCCTTGCCTTCAGATTCGGTTAAGCTCTCGGAATCTTCCTCGGGAAAAGATAGATTTTGGGCCCTGGCTTCTTATACTTAGGCATTCTAGATTTCTGCCAGTATGTCAAAGTTCTGAGCGTGGATTCCCTCAAGGGTTTCCCTTCGAGCTTGTCACCTTTCATGCTCCACCATGTTTTTTTCCTGCACCTGAATCGCCTCGATATCGACCTTGAATTGGGCCACTTTAGCATCAGCCTTGGTCTTGTCCATAGCCACAAGAATCTCTTGACCAGAAGTAGCCGAGTTTAGCTCAGATTGGAGCTCCTCTATCTTCTTGGCCTGCACTAAGGTTTTCTCTTTTGCAGCCCGAAGCTAGGCCTCGGCAGACACTAGTTGTGCTTGAACAGATTCCTTTTACGAGGTTATGAGATCTATATTTTTCTTAAACTCCTCGGCCTCAGCTTTCATCGTATCTAACTGCGCCTGGAGCTGCCCGATTTGTTCAAGTCTCTATCGAACCTGCATGATCGGATCGTTAGCCATTGAGTCCAGTTCGTCATCATTATCTTCAAGTACTCGATTTACCTGCTCGGCCCACTCGACATTCTCCTTCTGAGCCGCTTCTAACTCGGTCTGAAGTTTCTCACTCAGAAGCTTATAAGTGTCCCTCTTCTCAGTAAGCTCCCGAATCTCAACCTCGTGTTGGGCTAATTCCTCCCGGATTCGGAGGAAAGTCTCATGGTGCAGTACCGAGGCCTACAAGCGTAAGGAAAGGTGTTAGGATTATTTGCAACTTCAAATTTAAAATAAATAATAAAGGGACACTCGAAGTTACCCGATTCAAGGCTTGCTGAGCTTCGTTGAATAAGCAGGGCACTTCCACTGCATCCATCACTGCCTGGTCCTCTTCGGTCACCAAGCACTGAAGGTAGCTAGAAACCCTACGGGAGCAGAGAAAACTTGGGAATCCTCTGGGATAGAAAAAACTATTGACCACCTTCGGTCAGGGTTAACACTCGGGGCCGGGAACCGATCCACCAACTTTTGGCTCGAAGAAAACCCATTCGCCCTCGTTGATGGTACCTTCTTTAGCACCGGCAAGTCACCAAGTCTGGTGACATCCTCTGAGTCGGTGGACTCTAAACCATCTAAGAAGTTGTGGATATCAGTCTCCCCATGAGGCCCCTCGACTAACGCCTTCTCAGCAGCCTCCCTGGCTTGAGACAAAGCAGTCCGCACTCGAGCCACCAGCTCGAAAGTGTCTTCTTCTTCTTCAGACTCATCCCTCAGTCAGCGGATCGAGTCCGATAGGAGGATGCTGGTACTTTCCTTTGGTTTACGCGCCAGCCTCTTCTTTGGTTTTTTCATTTCCAAGTCTAAAGAGCTCGAGGCCCTTTTCCTTTTCTTTTCATCACCCTGCTTCGGACCAGGGGAATCGAGAGGAAGATCCCCATCCTCAGATGGAGGCCTCATAGAAACATCCATGAGGAGAACTACAAAAGAAAATAGAACTGATAAGAATTCGACAGCACAAGGAGAAAGTCAAAACCTTATTGAATCAAAAAAGAAAACTTACCATGATTACGGGCCTCCCACCGACCCTTCGACAATTCTATCCAAGCACGCTCAGAATATGGTCTCTGTGACACAAGGTCCTCGACCTACTCCTTTAGTTGAGGAACTGCATCCGGCATCTGGGCCACAGCTGCACTGCAAAAACATCGATAAGAAGGGAGATAAGAGGAGAAAAAATAGATTAAATCTTCAAGGCAAAGTTGTGCTTAAGCTTCATGTTCCATTTCTCGGAAAATGGCATGTGCTCGGCAAGGATATAGTCTGAAGTCCTTATTCGAACAAATTGGAACATCTAGCCTCGATTTGGGCCTCATCTATACTCGAGAATGGGGCCCTACTGGCCCTACAAGCAAGTTTGATTAACCCCCCTCGATAGAGTCGGGGATCGTACAGGCGCATAAGATGATCGAGGGTGAAGGTACAACCCTCGATTTTATTTACGAAGAAATGAAGAAAAATCACTATCCTCCAGAAGGAGGGGTGAATTTGACCAAGGGACACCTCGTACCTCTTGAAGAAGGTGATGATGACCGGGTCTAAGGGACCCAATGGGAAGGGGTAAGTATAAGCACTTAAAAACCCTCACATAGTTAGTAATTGACTCATCAAGCGAAGGAATCACCACATGTGTATTGGCCCATTTGCAATATTCTTTGACCTTGGTGAGGAGATCATAGATGATCGTACATATATATCTCGAGACCGGCTCGCATCGACCCGGTACCGAGGAAGTTTTTTTGACCTTGAAATCAGCAACAGTCGGGCACCCTGCAAAAACGAACTCTTCATGGTGTGGTTCCGCCACAGCCCCGTCACCGGGGGGTCATGATGGAGAGGTGGCCTCCTTTTGCGGGATAGTCTTAGAATATTTTGCCATTATAGAGCATAAGAAAAGGAAATTAAGAAGGTACGCTTAGAGGTTTGCTAAAAGTTCAAGAAACTTGGGTTTGAAGAACAAGAATAGAAGGAGCTTTGAACGTAAAGTTTAAATGAATGAAAATTGGGGTATTTATAGTCTACTAATGATAATTCAAAACTCGTAATGGCCGACCAATAACTGACAGGCATTTAATTCCTTGATAACTGGACCAACAGGATGTCTGAGTAACCGTTTACCCCTTACCTCATGATCGAACGCATCAGTAACCGTTTTTCGCTTACGTCATGATCCATCAAGGCGTGATTCGGAAGTTCATATCTTTTCTTGTCATCTTCTCTACGAGAAACGAGGGGACTATCTGTATATGGTCGAAACTGGGTTCGCCTCTTGTGAGACTAATCGAGACTAGAACACGATAGGTTAAAGTTCGATCTCGAGTTATATCGAATCGAGGTGCGAAGTTATATCGTTGAGCTCGTGACACTGGGAACGAACAAAATCGAGACCAGACGTGATCGAGAGAAATTTGTCGAGCCGAATAACAGAAGTATGAAATCTACGGTTGGTTGTAGATCACGGCGAAAATATCGGAACGTATCAAGGAGAGGCCAATTAATTAGCAGATCATGAGATTTTTTACCTTGTATAGAATTGTATCAAGAGTAGGACTCTCCTACTATATAAAGGGGGTCTGATCATTTGTAACACACATTAAAATATGCAACACAAAGCAATATACTATCATTTCTAGCTCTTATCATCTTGTTATTTTGTTCATACATCAGTTGGGGCTTTTGTTGGTTCGAGAGTGATCGAACTCGAAGGCCAAGGTTGTTCAATTCGTGTGGTTTGATTATATTGTTTTATTGTCAATTTCAATATCAACTCGTTTTCTAAATTTGTATCAAGTTATACCTTAAAACCATGTAAACAACTTCAGATAATACTTTCCAGATAAGTTTTACCGAACAAGGTAAACACTTCAATTTTCAAGTACAAATTTATCACCCAAAGAACCCACAACTTTAATTTTGAACTTTTGAAGAACCCAACTCCTAAAATATTTCTGTAGTTGCTCCAGTTATAAGATATCTAATCAGTGAATTAACAATATCACTACCCAATTCAATACCTCTTTTAATTTCACTCAACAAACCAAATTAGTTTTGGATCCGGTATCACAATTACACAAGGTGACTTCTTCCAACACCATTGTGGCCTACGAAGATATAGTTGCTCATAATTCGGATCAGAAACTGTCACGATCCAAAATTTCAATCATGGGGCCATGATGATGCCTAACATTAGCTTGTTAGGCAATCCAACATTAGTACAACAACTAAACAGTTAAACCATAAAAGAGACATTTATAATAATTATCACGACCTAAATCCCATAATAGGTCGGAATGGCGTCGAACAATGCTATTAGGCAAGCCAATGAGCGTACCTCCAACTTAATTATCCTTTTTAGCCTTTAAAATTAGAAATTTTATTAAACAATTTGAATTTAAATCCAGAACCCATTGAAACATATGTATTTCTTTACCAAAATTCCAAGTACGAATAATACTAAATGTAGTGATAATAACAATAAGTACAACTATGAACACCTACTAGAAATCCCCAGACCTCGGTGTCAGAAGTAAATGAGCATCTACTTGGGAGTACAATGTTAATACAACATCTGCCTGGAATATAAAATAGATGGGATAAAATAAATGAAAATGATGGAGACTCTGTGTGCTGCGGATTGTAACATGAAATGCGGTTCACGATAAAGTCCCCGCAGCAACTGCGCCTATGCGCCAAGATAACCACCAAATGAACATGTCTTGGTACCTGCACAATTAGTGCAGAAGTGTAGTAAGCGTACGTAAATCAACACGTACCCAATAAGTATCTAGCCTAATCCAACGAGGGGTTAACATCGACACTTACTAGTGGTCCAATAAATCAAGTACAATAAAAGTAGAAGAGTATGAAGGATGGAAAATAAAACTATGAAAACAGATATAGGTACACAATATGATCCTCAACTGAAGAGTAAACATGAGGTCCTCAATTACCAGATACTTTCTCAAATGGAATACATAATGGTCAACACCAACTAAACGGTCATATCTCAAGTCAGGAAGACTCATAAGTACGCCGACTTCTTATCAAATATTTCGCACGATATTGTCACGACCCAACCTTTGGGCCGCGACGGGTACCCGGTACCTTACTCAACCGAGTACCAAAGTAACATGTCTTTCTAATCGTACTATCACGGGTAAATGGGCTAAAAGGGCCATCATGAGATAATTAGAATAAAACATAAGGGAATGCTAGACATAAGACGATCTAACATGATATAGAAACTTATACATGTGACCTACGCGCCTATAAGGCTGACATGATCATTTGTAAACTCAAAACATAGGCCGACAAGGCCATACAAGTATCCATATACCTGACATTTGTCTACAAGCCTCTAAGAGTACATAAACAACATAAAGGTCGGGATAGGGCCCCGCCATACAAGTCAATGCATGTCCCAATCATACTGACCAAATAGGAAACTCTGGAGCAAGTGGAGTGCAGCAACACCTTCTGCTGAGCTGATAGCCTACTAGGAGGATTGTCAACATGTCTATCGGGATCTGCGGGCATGAAACGTAGAATCCTCAGGAAAAAGGGACGTCAGTACGAATAAAGTACTGAGTATGTAAGGCATAATAACATAACTAAGAACAGTAATGTAAAGAGATGTAGGAGATACAACCTGTAGCATCTGAGTGCCTCTCAGAGATAGTGACATGAAATGCGTGATACATATATATATATATATATATATATATATATATATATATATATATATGTATATAATCTTTTAAAAACATCCGCCTCTGTGGGCATCATCATCATCATATCATACCCAGCCTCGTAGAGGACTCGGTAAAAAACATATCCGGCCATCATAAGGCTCGGTAGAATCGTACCCGGCCATGTGGAGCTCGGTAAACCCAACTGATCAGTAGTTGCACAATAAGTGCCATACCCGGCCGACTATAGCACGGCTCGTAAAGTAAAATAAATACTATATATAATGCATGTTGGACTCATGGAATCATGCTTTAAACCTTTTGGAGTGACGTAAGGTAGTTGCACCTTCGATTAACATTATGGACATCATACCATCAATATGAACTTCACTAGGACTCAAGGATCATACATACTTTATTAGAATAACATTTTAAGATAGAACAACATGGACAACCATAGTTTCTAGGAGTAGATTCATTATGAAATAGCTTATCATGTACGTTCATTTCACTTTAGATCATGCCAAAAGAAACAAGGAAGTTACTTAACATACCTTAACCAAGTTGAGTCCTTAATACCTTCCAAGAAACTCTTCAAATAAATCAACTCAATCTATCATATCATAAGGAGATTCAAAATCAGTGTTAAGCAAGGGCTAAGTCTTTAACTTAAGCTAGTAGCTCGTTTACGTAAATTCGGGCAGCATCTCCCATGTAACAAGGCCCTCCTCCAATACCATATACCAAAAACACCAAGAACAAAACAATAACAACATGTATGCATTATTTCCAAACCTTATCTCCACCACAATATATCACAAAATAGCCTACACACCCTAATCACTTCATGCATGAAATGACAACAAAAGTAGTGTCAAACAACCTTAACAACAATAACGACGAACAACCAGACCACCATTCCATCATTATGTGTTGTTTTCCCACACTTTTTATCCTCCAAAACTCCATAAAAAATCAGCACAAGAGGCCAACACGAAACAGTCCACTACAAGTCAAATAACTCGAACTCACAGCTTCCGATCACCGTCCCGTGAGTTCTAACTATTAAGAAACACATTTATCAACCTTCCTTGATATTTAAAAACTTAAGTACATATATTAGACGTTTCTTAACTATGAAGTACATTCCAAAACTCTAACTACAAAGAAAAAAGAGAGGTGGTATAATGACACTTACGTCGTAGGGATTGTTTTGATGTTATCGCTTCTCAATTTCATGCCCCGGATGATAATCTTCTTTGAAACCCTAGAAGATAGCTTAAGGATATATTTATGGGTGTTCTCTGGTCGTGTTATACTGAAAAATGAAGAGAAAAACGGCCTAAGACTTATATATATCAACTTGGAAAAGTCAAAGAGGTGCTAGCTTGGTACCCTAGCATTAGCCCATCTTCCAACACTTATATCTTTTTATTCGGATGTCGTATGAACGAACGGTTAAAATATTTGGAAACTAAATTCCAAGACTTAAATTTGGTATATAATATTTCCCAATAAGACCTCATATACCACACGAAATGTATGGCTCAAAAAGCTTTAGTGACTCACCTACTTGTCACTCATGATATCTGCGTACTCTCGCGAAACTCCAAATATCTCTCTACTCCTATGTCATATCGATGAATGGTTTAATTTTTTGGAAACTAGACTCATAGATATTCAATTTGGTAGGTATATAATACCCTAATTCCAAGCATATTGGGAGAAAATCTCAGATACATTTGACCTAAGTTTCAACAAATTTATGAATGTAACTTGTGAAGACCTTTGCCAACTTTTGTTCCACAACTTGCTTGACTTCAAAGTGTAGCACATAACTATCATATGACAAAAATAACTCATATCATAATATCCTTATCATTTAATGAACCATAGTCTCACCCTAAAGTACATGTTATAACATTCCAAACTCGTCTACTTTCGAAGAAACTTATTTTCTTCAATTGGTTTAGCTTCTAAGCTTTCCAACCCTCTCGGTACTCGTTATTCATGATCTTAAGTATTTGTAACCTCCAAGGTAAATTGATTAACTTACTTTATATTCTTCCAAATATAATCTTATTTCTGATCTTATATCAATTGACTTACGACGTACTCTCACGTATGAAAACATGGGGTGTAACAGATAGTGCCGAGGCGAATGACCTAATCCCACAAGAGTAATGGCGTGATTTCCTGCCGTGGAGTACGGGCATATCCCATAATAATCGTGTACACTGCTGAGGGTCGACCAACCTCAACCATAGATGCATCTCATAATACTACTAAGTTCATATGACCTGATCCATAACAGTACTGCTGAGGCGTCCAGCCCGATCCCATAGGAATAGTGAAACTTGACCGGTCACTGGCCCCATTCACAAATATTATGAAGTTTAAGAGACTTTCGGACAATTTCGTACAAGGCGGGAGAAATCCGTAAAAGGAAGTACAATGTCTACTGCTAATCAAGTAGCTTGCCAAATATCAAAAGTAGCAAGTCTGGTACTTCATTCAAGTCTAGTTTTAGGAAAAATGTAAATTAAAGCAAATAAACAAGCAAGAATAACTCAAATATTACAATAAAAGCATGGAGTGAGTCTAAATCTACCCGTACCCAATCAGGAATTCTAGCATACGCATAGACACTCATCACCTCATACATGCATAGCTCCCACAACATATAGCACATAACAAATATAACACCTACGGGAAAATTCCCTCTCACAAGGTTAGACAGGAGACTTACCTCGCTCTGAAATCTGATAACCGGATACAACGCCTCTCTAACATCTCAAATCGATGTCAAATGATTGAAAACGAATCAAACAACGTGCTAACCAGTCAAAATATACCAAAAGACTCGTAATTTAACAATTAGAAACAATTTCTAACTCCACTCGAAAAGTCAACAAAGTTAACCCTCGGGCTCACACGCGCAGATTCCAAAAATTCTCGAAGATAAATATTATGCATAGTGCCACAAACTCAAATATATAATTTATTTTAAATTCCATATCCAATTTCGTAGTCAAGATCCAAAAATACCATTTCTAGGTTTTCTTCATAAATCCCATAATTTCTACAAATTTTCATGTTAAAATCCATATATAGTTCATGTATTTAACTCATAATGAGTAGGAATCACTTACCTTATGATAGATGATGAAAATGACTCTACAAAATTGCTCCAAATCGCCTAAACAAGAGAAATTGAAATAAATGAGCTCACCCTCCAGCTCACTATTATAAGCCTCTGACAGGCCCTTCATCGTGTTTGAGAGAAAACCAACGCGTTCGCGAAGGCCTACATGCCCCCAGCGCTTCTCGTTCACGAGAAAACCATCGCCTTTGTGATGAACAAATTCCCCAAGCATCAATCTCCGCCTTCGCGTTCGCGAAAGGCATATTTTCTAGCTCGCTATCCTTTGAATTCGTGACTCCCTTGTCGCGTTCGCATAGGGTAAAATCCCCATCGCCCAAGTTCCTTCTCCGCGTTCGTGATGCCTTTTTCGGGTTCGCATAACATAAATTTCTAATAGTCAAAATCCATCATCACGAACTCGAGCTTCCCATTGCGTTTACGAAGAACAACACTAGAAACAAGCACCAGCAAACACTCAAACTTGGTCCAAAACCATCCCGAAACACGTCTGAGGCCCCAGGGACCCCTTCCAAGAATATAAGACAGTCCCAATACCTTATCCAAAGTCTTGAAACACCACGAATAACTTCAAAATCACAATCGTCTATCAAAGTCCTTCTATTAACGTTTAAATCTTCAAACTTCGTCGAACTTGTCTGAATCCCACTTAAAAATATCTAAACACGACTAAACTTCACGCAGCAGTTCCAATCAATAAAGTGACCTATCCAAGGTCCTAGAATACCGCCCAAAGATCGATAACACTAAAGTACATTCTAAATCAAACATAGTAAATTTCCAAACCTTCAAAATGCAAGCTTCTGATAATAAACGCTCCCCGACCATCCGATACTCAACCCGTACATACGCCCAAGTCCAAACTAACCTTGCAAACTATAAGAACCTTCAAATCCCAATTCCGATGTCGTTTACTCAAAAGTTAGACTTTCGTCAACTCTTCCAACTAATAGCTTCTGAATTTGGAATTATCCTTCCAAATCAACTTCGAACTGCTGGAAAATCAAATCCGACTACACGTGCAAGTCATAATACATATAGTGAAGCTACCGAAGGTCTCAAACCGCCGAACGACATGCTAGAGCTCAAAATGACTGGTTGGGTCATTACAATAATAAAAGGGTAAAATAGCATAAATGTATATTAGGTACAACCATCCCTGTCTAAAAACATTCCTAGAATGTGGTGTCACAAGTACATAAGCCACTAACAATGCTAAATACAAGTCTGAAATGGAAATACAATATTGTCTGGTATAAGAAACCATAGTAAAGTATAGGAAAGTGACTCCAGGGTCTGCAATCTCACCTTTGCCTCTACTTCGGCCCCAGCCTTTCGCGACTCTAGCAGGGGTGAGTGTCTGCTCAATTGATCTGTTAGTACGTGTCCAACCATCTATGAGAGATTAGAGATATGAAGTATCAAACTCCGAAAGCATTGAATCCGCACGATAAGAATGAAAGAAGTGGAATTTTCCTAATAGTTCTGTAATCTCTCGAAGATAAGTGCAGACGTATCCATACCGATCCGCAAGGCTCTACTAAACTTGCTCGTGGCCCGTAAAACCTATGAACCTAGAGTTTGATACCATCTTGTCACGACTCAGAATCTCACCTTAGGTGTCGTGACGGCACCTAATCTCTAAGACTAGTTAGGCTGATTACGTACAATAGTTAAACTTGTTAAGCATGATATTTTAAAACATAGTTTAATATAAATACGGAAATATATGTGACACAAGTCTACGCGGCAATTATCTCAACAATCCTCCCAAGACTGGTAGTACAGAGTCACGAACTCTAGTTGAATACATAGAAATATCTCAAAATTTAAAATATTTTTTAATACTGTTCGAATAAGGAATTGACAGTACAATCAAAAGAAAAATGACTCCAAGAGACACGACGACCAAACAACTCAACCTTAAATCCTCGCAATCAAGAAGCTAACTCTGCCTGAGTCCATTATCTCCAATACATGGATCTACACAAAAAATATGCAGAAGTGTAGTATGAGTACACCATGGTCAGTACCTAATAAGTATCAAGACTAACCTTGGTGGAGTAATGACAAGGTATAAGTCAAGACACCTACTAATCATAAAACCGGTGCAGTATATAAGTATAAAGCTAATAACGGAAACAAGAATCACTAATTGAAGACAAAATGAACATGTGATATAAACAGTGGAAATCATGTGGGCTTTGCCCGCACAGTTTCGTATCCTGTCGTCCACGCCAAATCCAAAAGATCTTAATAATAACCCAGAAATATTTCTAATACCTCTTCTAGAGATATTTCTGGGTTATTATTAAGATATTTTTGATTTGATGATTAGTACAACTATGAACACCCACTAAAAACCCGGTGTCACAAGTAAATGAGAATCTACTAGGGAGTAAAATGTTAATACAACACCTGTCTTGAATATAAAAGAGACAAGATAAAATAAATGAATATGATGGAGAATATGTGTGTTGCGGATTGTAACATGGAATGCAGTTAACGAAAAATCCCCCTCAGCAGTTGCGCCAACGGGCCAATATGAACACCAAATGAACATGTATCGGTACCTGCACAATTAGTGCAGAAGTGTAGTATGAGTACGTAGATCTACGCGTACGCAGTAAGTATCTATCCTAATACAACGAGGGGTTGACATCGACATTTTCTAGTGATCCAATAAAACAAGTACGATAAAAGTAGACAAGTATGAAGCATGGAAAATAAAATAATAAAAACAAATATAGGTACATAATATGATCCTCAACTGAAAAGTAAACATGAAGTCCCCAAGTCCAGATACTTCCTCAAATGGAATACAAAATGGTCAACACCAACCAAAAGGTCACATCTCAAATCAGATTGACTCATAAGTACACCGACTCCTTATCAAATATTTCGCAGGATTTTGCCGAGGAGAACGGCCAAATCCCATAAGAGTAATGTCATGATTTCCTACTGTGGCGTACGGCCCGATCCCATAATAATCATGTACACTGCCAAGGGTCGACCGACCCAAACCATAGATGCATCTCATAATACTACTGACGTTGTTTGACCCGATCCATAATAGTACTGCTGAGGTGTTCATTACGATCCCATAGGAATAGTGAAACTTGACGAGTCACTGGCCCCACTCACGAATATATGTATGAGTTATGAAATTTAAGAGACTTTTCGAACAATTTCGTACAACGCAGGAGAAATCCGTAAAAGGAAGTACAATTTCTATTGCTCATCAAGTAGCTTGCCAAATATCTAAAGTAGCAAGTCCGATAATTTATGCAAGTCTAGTCTTAGGAATAAGTGTAAATTAAAGCAAATAAACAGGAAAGAATAACTCAAATATTACAATTAAAACATGGAATGAGTCTAAGTCTACCCAGACTCAATCAGGAATTCTAGCATACGCACGGACACTCATTACCTCATACATGCATAGCTCCCACAACATATAGCACATAAAAAATATAACACCTACGGGGTAAATTCCCTCTCACAAGGTTAGACAGGAGACATACATCGCTCTGAAATCTGATAACCGACTCCAACGCCTCTCTAACATCTCAAATCGATGTCAAAGGATCGAAAACTAATCAAACAACGTGCAAACCAATCAAAATATACCCAACGACTCGTAATTTAACAATTCGAAACAATTTCCAACTCCACAAGAAAAGTCAACAAAGTCAACCCTCAGGCTCACGCGCCCAAATTTCAAAAATTCTCGAAGATAAATACTATGCATAGTGCCACAAACTCAAATATATAATTTACTTCAAATTCCATATCCAATTTCGTGATCAAAATCCAAAAATTTGATTTCTAGGTTTTCTTCATTAATCCCACAATTTCTACAAATTTTCATGTTAAAATCCATATATAGTTCATGTATTTAACTCATAATGAGTAGGAATCACTTACCGTATGATAGATGATGAAAATGACTCTACAAAATTTCTCCAAATTGCCTCAACAAGAGAAATTGAAATAAATGAGCTCACCCCCGAGCTCACTGTTATATGCCTCTGCTAGGCCCTTCATCATGCTCGCGAGAAAACCAACGCATTCGCGAAGTCCTACCTGCCCCAGCGCTTCGCGTTCACGAGAAAACCATTGCCTTTGTGATGACTAAATTCCTCAAGCATCAATTCCCTCTTTCGCATTCGCAAAAGGCAAATCTGCTAGCTCGCTATCCTTTGAATTCGTGACTCCCTTGTCACGTTCGCATATGGTAAAAGCCCCATCGCCCAAGTTCCTTCTCCGCGTTCGTGATGCCTTTTTCGGGTTCACATAACAAAAATTTCCAATAGTCAAAATACTTCATCACAAACATGTGCTTCCCACTGCGTTTACGAAGAACAACACCAGAAACAAGCACCAGCAAGCACTCAAACTTGGTCCAAAACCATCCTGAAACACGTCCGAGGCCCTAAGTACCCCATCCAAGAATATAAGACTGTCCCAATACCTTATCCAAAGGCTTGAAATGCCACGAATAACTTCAAAATCACAAATCGTCTATCAAAATCCTTCTTTTAACTTTCAAATCTTCAAACTTCGCCGAACTCGACTGAATCCCACCTAAACATATCGGATCATGACCAAACTTCACGCACAAGTTCCAATCAATAAAGTGAACTATCCAAGGTCCCGGCATACTGCCCGAAGTCCGATAACACTAAAGTACATTGTAAATCAAACATAGTAAATTTCAAAACTTTTAAAATGCAAGCTTCTGATAATAAACGCTCCCCGACCATTCGATACTCAACCCGTACATACGCCTAAGTCCAAAATCACCTTGCGAACTATACGAACCTTCAAATACCGATTCTGATGTCATTTACACAAAAGTTAGACTTTCGTCAACTCTTCCAACTAAAGCTTTCGAATTTGGAATTATCCTTCCGAATCAACTCGAACTGCTGGAAAATCAAATCCGACTACACGTGCAAGTCATAATACATATAGTGAAACTACCCAAGGTCTAAAACAGTCGAACGACATGCTAGAGCTCAAAATGACTGGTTTGGTCATTACAATAATAAAAGGGTAAAATAGCATAAACATATATTAGGTACAACCATCGCTATCTACAAATATTCCCAGAATGTGGTGTCACAAGTACATGAGCCATTAACAATGCTAAATACAAGTCTGATATGGAAATACATTATTGTCTGGTATAATAAACCGTAATAAAGTATAGGAAAGCAACTCGAGGGTCTGAAATCTCACCTTTGCCTCTACCTCGGCACCATCCTCTTGCAAATCTAGCAAGAGCGCGTGTCTGCTCAGTTGGTCCAGTAGTACGTGTCCTCACCATCTATGATAGATTATAGATATAAAGTATCAAACTCCGAAAGCATTGAATATGCACGATAAGAATGAAAGAAGTGAAATTTTCCTAATAGTTCTGTAGGCTCTCGAAGATAAGTACAGACGTATCCGTACCGATCTGCAAGGCTCTACTAAACTTGCTCGTAACTCGTAAAACCTATGAACCTAGAGTTTGATACCAACTTGTCACGACCCAGAATCTCACCTTAGGTGTCGTGATGGCACCTAGTCTTTAAGACTAGTTAGGTTGATTACGTATAATAGTTAAACTTGTTAAGCATGATATTTTAAAACATAGTTTAATATAAATACCGAAATATAAGTGACAACAAGCCTACGCGGCAATTATCTCAACAATCCTCCCAACAAGTCACGAACTCTAGATGAATACATAGAAATATCTCAAAATTTGAATATAATACTGTACGAATAACGAATTGACAGTACAGTCAAAAGAAAAATGACTCCAAGGGACTGCGAGGACCAAACAACTCTACCTTGAAACCTCGCGATCAAGAAGCTAACTCTGCATGAGGCCATTATCTCCAATACATGGATCTACATAAAAATATGTAGAAGTGTAGTATGAGCACACCACGGTCGGTACCTAATAAGTATCAAGACTAACCTTGGTTGAGTAATGACGAGGTACAAGTCAAGACACCTACTAGTCATAAAACCGGTGTCGTATATAAGTATAAAGCTAATAACGGAAACAAGAATCACTAATTGGAGACAAAATAAATATGTGATATAAATAGTGGAAATCATGTGGGTTTTGCTCGCGCAGGTTTGTATCCTTTCGTCCACGCCAAATCCAAAAGATCTTAATAATAACCCAGAAATATTTCTAATGCCTCTTCTAGAGATAGTTCTGGGTTATTATTAAGATGTTTTTGATTTAATGATTAGTACAACTATGAACACCCACTAGAAACCCGGTGTCACAAGTAAATGAGTATCTACTAGGGTGCCTGGAATATAAAATAGACAAGATAAAATAAATGAATATGATGGAGAATATGTGTGCTACGGATTTTAACATGGAATGCAGTTTACAAAAAAGCCCCCTCAGCAGTTGCGCCTATGCGCCAAGATGACCACCAAATGAACATGTCTCGGTACCTGCACAATTAGTGCAGAAGTGTAGTATGAGTACGTAAATCTACGCGTACCCAGTAATTATCTATCCTAATACGACGAGGGGTTGACATCGACAGTTATTAGTGGTCCAATAAAATAAGTACGATAAAAGTAGACAAGTATGAAGCGTGGAAATAAAATAATAAAAACAAATATAGGTACATAATATGATCCTCAACTGAAGAGTAAACACGAAGTCCTCAAGTCCAGATACTTCCTCAAATGGAATACAAAATGGTCAACACCAACCAAACGGTCACATCTCAAATCAGGAAGACTCAAAAGTACGCCGACTCCTTATCAAATATTTCGCACGATTTTGCCGAGGCAAACGGCCCAACCCCATAAGAGTAATGTCATGATTTCCTACCGTGGCGTACGGCTCGATCTCATAATAATCATTTACACTACCAAGTGTTGACCGACCCAAACCATAGATGCATCTCATAATAGTAATGACATCGTATGACCCGATCCATAATAGTATTGCTGAGGTGTTCAGCCCTATCCCATAGGAATAGTGAAACTTGACGAGTCACTGGCCCCACTCACGAATATATGTATGAGTTATGAAGTTTAAGAGACTTTTCGGACAATTTCGTACAACACAGGAGAAATTTGTAAAAGAAAGTACAACTTCTATTTCTCATCAAGTAGCTTACCAAATATCTAAAGTAGCAAGTCCGATACTTTATGCAAGTCTAGTCTTAGGAAAAAATGGAAATTAAAGCAGATAAACAGGCAAGAATAACTCAAAGATTACAATTAAAGCATGGAATGAGTCTAAGTCTACCCGGTCCCAATCAGGAATTCTAGCATACGCATGGACATTCGTCACCTCATACATGCATAGCTCCCACAACATATAGCAGATAAAAAATATAACGCCTACGAGGTAAATTCTCTCTTACAAGGTTATACAGGAGACTTACCTCACTCTGAAATCCGATAAACGTCTACAACACCTCTCGCAAGGAAAAGTCATAAGCTTTAAAGAAATTACACTAAAACTCCTAAAAATACCATTGTTCAGAAATAAGTACAATAGTGCAAACAGAAATATAAGATGGTGACTCCGAAACCACGAACGCTGAAGCGGTTTTACCTTGAGTCTCCACAACAGCAACCGTGCTACTGACAATCAATCGGCCGGCTATGCAAAAACGTGGAATCTGCACAAAAATGTGCAGAAGAGTAGTATGAGCACACCACAGCGGCGCCCAGTAAGTATCAAGACTAACCTCGGTGAAGTAGTGACGAGGACTAGTCAAGACACCCACTGGTCTAATAAAACCTGAACAAGTATCAATATAGGAATTAGGGAAATAATGATATACACATAAAGGCTACGCGATATAGCTAACAAGACAGTGAATTCAATAAAGAAGGAAAACAATAAGTATCAGCAAAAACCATGAAGTAACACAAAGACTGAATAGAACACAAACAAATCCGGCATGTAAATATACAACACGTACATGTAATGACTCAACAACTTCAACCACTTATACATCAAGTTCATAGTCATCTACACGAGGTTCCGAACCTCGGACAAATCACCATTTACGGGTCCCAATATTCGAACCCTAACACTTGGCATCTTGCGCCCTCATTCGAGTACTAACGGCACGGACGACTCACGCGCCAATTGGGTCATTTCCACCCATATGGTAAGCACAACAAGAGTATCTATACTTGGAAACACAAGAAGCTCTAAATCCATTAGTAGTACTTAACTGCGTGTATGCTTGTGCAGGTGTCCGAACATGATTTCAACAACCAATAAACATAAGGGAAGGGGAAAAAAAGGGCAACACGTATATTTTTATCTCACAAGTTTCCACGCGAATAAACTCACACATTAAGTGTTCCAGTACACAATATCAACAACAAGGAATTCCCCCAGGCCAACACAAGTATCACAAACAATCCCTGACATAGCCCACCTTGTCTCGCCACGTGTGCAATAGTAAAGTATATGCCCGCCTTGTTTCACCACACGTCCATAAACATGTTCCCACCTTATCTCGCCACATGCGCAAACCTCAATCTCATATCCCGCCCTATCACACTGCATGTGCAATATCAATAGTAAACACGGCACGGCAGAAACCTCGTGCAAATCCCCATATCAACAACCACACGGACGAAACCTCGTGCATCACCACAACAAGTACAACAACAATGGCAACAGTTCAAGATACAAATAATACATCAATTTAAGAACCTTCGATCACAAGATAGGCAAAACTAGTTCACGAGAAAATAAACATAATAAGGAGAGCTAGGCATATTAAGAATCACTCAACAAGAAAGGAAAATAGCATGTAACAGCCGCACCTAATTACACGGGTTAACAACAAGAAATTAACACAAATCCGATAACTCTATTTACGGGCAAGCCAACTAAGGTATAGTCTATTCAAACTTCCTTTAAGGTCGGTAGTTTCAAGGGTATTCAACAATTTCATTTAAGGACAAGCAACGTGAAAATAATCATAACCTCAGTCAAGACCAAACCATTCTAGAATGAGATGAAGATAATTACAATTAGAGATAAACAGTTAAGAAGACATAGCCTGACAATAAAAGGAAATAAAATCTTCAGATAAGCCAATTAGGAGTCAAATAGGCAATAGGAGTAAATCCAAAAGTAAGAACTTCCACATTTAAGCAAATAAAGATGAAACTAGAAATTAGGATATTCAACATGCTAAGGAAAATTCATACTCGGCGAATATAAGGACATAAGATTCCTAAAGGGTCAACTTTCCACAAATAAGTCCGAGCACGCACCCGTCACCTCGCGTACACGGACGACAATCAACATAAAAGACTCAAATCCTAAGGGGTAATTACCCCACACAAGGTTAGGCAAGATACTTACCTCAAACGCTCAAATTAAACTTGAAATCACGTTCTTGCCACGAGTATCCGACTCCAAATGGCCCAAATCTAATCAAATCAATAGCATCGTGTAAATAATACTACAAGCAACTAGTTTAACTAATAAATTCGAAGCTAAGATGCGAAATTAGGAAAATTGCCCAAAAAGTACCCCGGGCCCACGTCTCGGAATCGGATAAAAATTTACAAATTATGAACACCCGCTCAATTATGAGAACACTCGAACAAAAATCATCAAAAACCAACGTCAAAATCTCACTCAAATCTTGAATTTTCAATTGGGAAACTTTTTCTCCCATTTCCAAACTTTTAATCTCAATTTTCTTGATAGAATGAGGAAAACCACAATAGATTAATGAAATAAAACCAAATTCGAGTAAGAAATCGTTAGCCACAAGATTCCTCTGAAAATTTATCAAAGAATCGCCTTCTCCCGAGCTCAAAATCAAAAATGGAGTGAAAATGAACAACCCTCGATTCTGCCCCCTTTTCAGTCCAGCAATCCTCACACCTGCAGACATTTCTTGCACCTGCACATTCCGCGCCTGCGGAAATCACTAACTCCCACATCTTCGCACCTGCGCTTAAGGTCACGCACATGCGGGCTCGCAGGTGCGACCAAAACCTTGCACCTGCGCCTCAGGCTTGGCTCCCAAAATTCCACATCTGCAGGCTTCCCTTCCGCGCCTGCGACCTCGCACCTGCGGCTACCCATCCGCAGGTGCGGAAAAACACTAGAACTCCAAAAACCAACAAGTCAGCAAACTCAAAATTCCCAAAAACAATCTGTTAGCCACCCGAAACATACCCGAGGCCCCCGGAACCTCGACCAAACATACCAACCAATCCTATAACTCCATATGAACTTAGTCGAGCCTTCAAACAACATCACATAACATCAACATCACAATTATGCATGGATTTAAGCCTAAGAACTAATGAAATTTTCAAAATCCACAATGTAAATACCCGTAAAATTTATATGTCTAAAATAATGCTTGAATAGGTCCCTGTGCTGTTATAACTGTAGAAATTCTTAAAACGATCCTATTTTGAGTAAAAAGTATCTCGGAACTTGAAAATTTATATTTTCCATAAATTGCGCGTTATCGACGCACTATGTGATCGCATAACAGGTATGCAGACCGCATAGTGGTCGCATACCTGGACAGTCTATTGTCCAAAGGGAGTGCGCGTTATGCGACCCACTATGCGATCGCATAACAGGTATGCGGAATGCATAGTGGTCGCATACCTGGACAGTTTACTGTCCAATTTGAGGACAATTATGCGACCCGGAATGCAATCGCATTTTGGGTATGCGGACCGCATAGTTGTCGCATTCTTTCCCCATTGTTTTGGTGAGGGAGGTTATGCAACGCACTATGCGATCGCATAACAGGTATGCGGATCGCATAGTGGTTGCATACCTGGGCAGTGTGGTTCCCATTTTGGCCCAGTTGAAGGCCAACTATGCGTCCAGGAATGCGGACCGCATAGTAGGAATGCGATCGCATTCCTGACCGCATTCCTGTGTAGGGCTCCTATTTTCTAAATTTTAAACCCGACCCCCTGTTTTATAAAACACCCCTTCCCCTCATTTTTAAATAATTTCTGACCAAAAATAGAGAGAGAAGAAGGGAGTTCTTGAGAGAGAAATTTCAACCTCATCCAATTTGGTTTTCCAAAATCACTCAAGCCCCGAAATTAGCAAGTTATTGTCATCTTCTTCACTAAAAGAGGTAAGTTTTCACCCTAATTCCCCAATTTTCCCAGATTTTATGTAAGAATACACACACATAGGTTGGGTCTTGAAAATAAAAAGTGAAATAGGCCATGCATGTGGGACTAAGTTATAGTGTATGATATTAAAGAACCAACTTGGGTAATTCATGTTAAAATTTGGGTGAGGGAAGAAGAAAATGCCATTTTTAAACCTTGTAGTATACTTCACATGTTAGGTGTTTGATGGAATTCCTAAGAGAGTTACTCCATGGATAATCGTCCTAGATATTAATCAATATCCGCTATCTCGTTATAGATTGTGATTTCTAGAGGTGTTGGTGTACGGTATAACTTAAGGAAAAGCTCTTTGAGGTATGTATGGCTAACTTTAATCTTCGTAGAGTCACCTTGTTGGTGTCCAAACATTCGGTGTGAGTTTCTTGCTGAGTATATGTGAATTGATTGCCCGATTTTGTTGAGGTGTGAGATTGTATTCTCTGATTTGCCTTAGTCGATTATCGTGATAATTGAGATTATGAAAGGTGACAGCTATGTGATTACTTTAACATATGCAAGGTTCGTTAAATGCTTGAGTATGTTGATATGAAAGAAAGATGACAAACCCAAATGTGTAAATGCATCTAGTGATAAGGGATATGTAACAAGTGATGAAAGGGAAATGTGAATTGATCTAATTGAACTAAATGACCATGGAAATATCGTATATGACTCATTGTTGGTAAGGTTTATTGTAGATTAACTTCATATGGATTGTTGGTTGTAACGAAATTATATTTTTGTTGATGAATACCTTTGTGGTAGAATTAATGAATGATAAAGACTATTGTGAACACATGATTGTTTGGGTGTTAGAATTGTAATCGTGATGGTATGAAGCCCTGTGATTGAATTGTGGACTGTTATCGTTTGCTATGAAATGTAATTTTGGATCGGGTTGCACGCTGCAACACGAAGTAATAAGGGTGGAAAAGTAATAAGGGCGAAAGGTAATATTGTACGGTGGAGTCGGGTTGCACGCCGCAACACAAATTAATAAGGGTGGAGAGGTAACAAGAGTGGAGTGTAAACTGTAAGGTGGGATCGGGTTGCCACAACAAGAAATGTAAGGTGGGATCGGGTTGCACGCCGCAACACGAAGTAATAAGGGTGGAGAGGTAATAAGGGCTGAAATGTGATTGTGTTGCAATTAGAATCTGTAAGGCTCTCAATTGTACTTGTTGCTATATCACTGTGCACTATGTGTTGGTTCCTTTAACTGTTTTCTATCTGTGCATTTCTTGATTTTACTTTGGGTAAAGTTTGCTCGTACATGCTAGTACTATTCCACAGTACTAACGTCCCTTTTGTCGAGGGAGCTACATCTTTTATATGGATGTAGGTGGGTCCATAGCAGGTAGCTCATTTCGTCGTTAGTGGTGCCTCCTCCTCATCTTTCAGCAAAGTACTGGTGAGCCCCACTTTCTCCCGAGGCCGTGTGTAATTCATGCCATATCTTTTGAGTCTATTTTGTATTGTAAGGTATAGCCGGGGCCTTGTTAATGGCAAAGTATTTTATAAATTCCTAGTATTCGTAAAGGCTACGTAGACATGATGTAGGTGTATATATGTATTTTGGGTAGTAACTGTACGTATCCGGAATCGTGGTCCGTATTGGAAAGTTATGTATGTATTGTGTATGCTTTGGGAATCAAATTGTTAAATGCTAAAAAGAGAAATGAACTTAAGTTTTTAAATCCACGCTTAAATCCTAAGTTGTTATTTCATATGGAATATGGTGCATTGTATACACGGGGGAAACGCGTTGGGTAGGAATGGCAATCCAGGTCCGCTTGACCGGGTTTACCCGGTTAGGATCCGGTCTCGTCCCGCGGTTTTGGGGCGTGACAACTTGGTATCAGAGCCTAAGGTTTTAAAAGTGTCGTAGGATGTGTCAGATTCATTTCTAGTAGAGCCCTTCTTATCGGTGTGTTGTCGACCACATCTATAATTAGGGGGCTGCATGGACATTTAGGAAAGTACCCTTTTATTGCTATTCTATATCGTGCGATGTGGTGGAAGGTGAGGTTTTCTATCCCTAACTCGTGCATTGTTCTAATTTTCAGTAAATGGCACCCAAGAAGAAAGCTCGACTTGGCCTTGAGGCCAATGCCACCCCAGGCGTGGCCGTGAATCCTTTATCTGATGGTGCGGGTAAGAATGATTCCCCGACCCTGAATCTGCCTGACTCTTCCATCCCAGGCCAGGATATTCCTATTCCTGCTCCAGCGGAGCGTGCTGCAGTTCCTCCCGTTGATGCTCCTGATCCTTCTTCATTCCCAGCTTCCGGTCCCGGTATTTCCGATGGGGACCTCAGGGGAGCTATTCAGATGTTAACCCAGTTAGTGGCCTCCGAGGCCCAAAGATTGCATGCTTCCCCTGCATCCTCTAGCGAGCAAAGGGATTCTTCAGGTTCTAGGGTCAACCAGTTCCTGCGATTAGCCCCTCCAGAGTTCACAAGAACCGACCCAGGGGCTGATCCTCAGGAGTTCATTGATGAGATGTGCAAGACCCTCCGAGTTATGAGAGCTACAGAGACCGAGGGGGTTGAGTTGGCTTCCTATTAGTTAAAAGGAGCAGCGTATTCGTGGTTTGAGATGTGGGAGAGTTCCCGTGGGGAGGGGAGCTCTCCGGCAAAGTGGGATGAGTTTGTTGATGCCTTCATGGATCATTTCTTGCCTGTCGAGACTATGACAGCCCGTGCTGCGGAGTTCGAGGTCCTTAAGCAGGGCAACATGAGCGTGTGGGAATATCATATGGAGTTTGTGCTCTTGTCCAAATATGATGTTCACATGACGCCGACTATGGGGGCTAGAGTTCGTCGGTTTGTTCAGGGCCTTGGTCCCTTGGTTATTAATGAAGCTGCTACAGCTGCCTTGCATTCGGATATGAATTATGGGAAAATAGTGGGATTCGCCTAGGCTGTAGAGGCTCGAAATTTGAAAAGAAGGATGGAGAGAGAGAGCAGTAGTAAGGCCCGATCAGCGGGCAACCCTGGGAGCTTAGTTGGAGGTGTGAGGCCAGCCATTGGGAGAGGATCATCAGGGCCATCTCATTCATATGCTCAGTCTTCAGCCAGTGCCGCCATCAGGGCACAGTTATCAGCAGGGAGGTTGTTTTAGACCTAGTCCAGATAGCAGGAGGTTCCATCAGTCGGGTCGTTCCGGTGGGAGGTTCAGCAGCAGCGGAGGATCCCATGCCCTAAGTGTGGGAGATTTCATACTGAGCCTTGTTACTTGGATATTCCGCTATGCTATAGATGTGGAGAGAGAGTCCATATCCAGGGAGACTACCACGCACCCAGTCAGGGCGCGGGTAGGGGTACTGCTCAGCCATCTAGCTCTTCAGTCGCTACATCTTCGGCACGCCCTCTAACTCCAGCAGAGCGCGGTACAGTTAGGGGTGGGGCACGTGGTCGAGGGGTACCCAATCGTTTCTATGCTTTGAGTGGTCACCAGAATGCGGAGGTTTCCCCAGATGTTGTCATAGGTATTCTAACTGTTCAGTCAGATGATGTTTATGCTCTTATTGATCCCGGGTCTTCTTTGTCATATGTTACTCCATTTATTGCTTCAAGTTTTGGGATAGAACCCGAACAGCTTCATGAGCAGTTCTCTGTGTCGACTCCGGTTGGTGATTCTATTACAGTCGCGCGAGTCTATAGAAATTGTGTTGTCACGGTGCATGGTCGGGATACCACGACCGATCTTATTGAGTTAGGAATGGTAGATTTTGATGTAATTATGGGGATGGATTGACTCTATTTGTGCTTTGCTAAACTCGACTGCCGAACCAGAATTATGAGGCTCGAGTTTCGTAATGAATCAGTTATCAAGTGGGAGGGGAATAATGTAGCGCCAAGAGATAGATTCATTTCCTACCTTAAGGCCTCAAAGATGATCAGGAAAGAGTGCATCTATCATTTGGTTCGGGTTGCGGACACCACCTTAGGGGTCCCTGCCCCCGAGTCCGTGCCGGTTGTGAATGAGTTTCTTGAAGTGTTTCCGGACGAGCTTCCTGGGATTCCACCAGATAGAGAGATCGACTTCAGGATTGATGTGTTGCAAGATACGCAGACAATATCTATTCCACCTTACAAGATGACACCAGCAGAATTAAGGGAGTTGAAATAACAATTGAAAGATCTATTAGAAAAAAGGTTTCATTCGTCCAAGTGTGTCGCCTTGGGGCGCACCGGTTCTTTTTGCCAGAAAGAAATACAAATCGCTTCGGATGTGTATTGATTATCGGCAACTCAACAAGGTCACCATCAAAAATAAGTATCCATTGCCTCGGATAGATGATTTGTTCGACCAGTTGCAAGGTGCTAAGTTCTTCTCAAAGATTGATTTGCGGTCCGGGTATCATCAGTTAAAAATCAGGGAGCAGGATATTCCTAAGACTGCCTTCAGGACTCGATATGGGCACTTTGAATTTCTGGTAATGTCTTTTGGGCTAACCAACGCCCCAACAGCTTTTATGGACCTTATGAATCGGGTTTTCAAACCATTTCTCGACTCCTTTGTGATTGTCTTCATTGACGACATTCTTGTTTATTCATGGAGTCATGAGGATCATGCTAATCACCTCAGGGCAGTTTTGCAGACTCTTCATCAGCACCAAATGTATGCAAAGTTTTCAAAATGTGAGTTTTGGCTAGAATCAGTCACCTTTTTGGGCCATGTTGTTTCCAGGGAAGGGATTCGGGTTGATCCCCAAAAGATTGCAGCGGTAAAGGACTAACCTAGCCCAACGACCCTGACAGAGATTCGGCGTTTCTTGGGTCTAGCTGGGTATTATCGGAGGTTCGTGGAGGGATTCTCTACTCTCGCCTCCCCATTGACTAAGCTGACGTAGAAAGCAGTTAAGTTTCAGTGGTCCGATGCATGTGAAAAGAGTTTTCAGGAATTAAAGTCGAGATTGACTTCGGCACTGGTGTTGACCTTGCCAGAAGGTTCAGAGGGATTTGTGGTTTATTGTGATGCTTCGAAGGTTGGTTTGGGGTGTGTGTTGATGCAATATGGTAAATTCATAGCGTATGCTTCAAGGCAGCTCAAGAATCACGAGAAGAATTATCCGACGTATGATCTGGAGCTCACGGCGGTTGTGTTTGCATTAAAAATCTGGCGGCGTTATCTTTATGGGGTCCATGTGGACGTGTTCATAGACCACAAGAGTCTTCAGTATTTATTCAAGCAGAAAGAGTAAAACTTAAGGCAGCAGAGGTGGTTAGAATTGCTCAAGGACTATGATATGAATATTTTGTACCACCCAGGGAAGGCGAATGTGGTAGCCGACGCTCTTAGTCAAATCCATGGGTAGCTTGGCATATTTGGAAGCCAGGCAGAGGCTTTTGGCTCGGGAAGTCATCAGTTGGCTAGTCTAGGGGTCTGTCTTTCGACCTCAGACGAAGGGGATGTCGTGGTGCGTAATGGAGCAGAATCTTTGCTTGTAGCTGAAGTCAAGGGAAAGCAATTCAGGGATCCGTCCTTGGCACAATTGAGGGAAGCAATTTTGAATCACAAGACTTCAGCATTCTCACTCGGCAATGATGACGGCGTCCTGCGGTGCCAAGAAAGGTTATGTGTTCCAGATGTGTATGATCTCCGGGAAAGGGTGATGGCAGAGGCTCATAATTCCAGGTATTCCGTACACCCAGGTTCTACGAAAATGTATCACGATCTCAAGGAAATTTATTGGTGGAATGGTATGAAGAGGGGTGTGGCGGACTTTGTGGCTAAGTGTTCAAATTGTCAGCAAGTGAAGGCCGAGCATCAGAGGCCTGGTGGGTTGACGCAGCTTATGGAGATACCGATGTGGAAATGGGAGATGATCAATCTGGACTTTGTGGTGGGGTTACCTCGCACTCCACGTAGGTTCGACTCGATTTGGGTAATAGTGGATCGACTCACGAAGTCGGCGCATTTCTTGCCAGTCAAGTCCACTGATACTGCAGAATAGTACGTTGAGTTGTACATCAAAGAAATAGTCAGGCTCCATGGCACCCCAGTATCTATTATCTCGGATCGAGGGGCCCAATTCACAGCTAACTTTTGGAAGAAATTTTAGCAAGGTTTGGGTACTCAAGTAAATCTCAACACGGCATTCCATCCACAAACTGATGGGCAGGCAGAGCGGACTATTTAGACGCTTGAAGATATGTTGCGGGCTTGTGTATTAGATTTCAAGGGTAGCTGGGATGATCACTTGCCGCTTATAGAATTTTCTTATAATAACAGTTTCCATGCTAGTATTCAGATGGACCCATTTGAGGCATTGTATGGAAGGAGATGTAGATCTCTGATCGGATGGTTTGAGGTTGGTGAGGCAGAATTGTTAGGACCAGACCTTGTGCACCAAGCTATGGAAAAAGTTAGAGTCATTCAGGAAAGGATGAAAACTGCGCAGAGTCGTCAGAAATCCTATGCGGACGTTTGTCGTAGAGAATTAGAATTCCACGTAGATGACTGGGTATTCTTGAAGGTGTCTCCCATGAAGGGAGTAGTGCGGTTTGGGAAGAAAGGGAATTTAAGCCCAAGGTATGTCGGGCCATATAGGATTGCTCAAAGGATAGGACAGGTGACTTATAGGCTGGAATTGCCCCCTGAGATGTCATTAGTGCACCCGGTGTTCCATGTGTCTATGTTGAAGAAAGTGGTTGGAGATCCATTAGCCATCGTGCCAGTTGAGACTATTGAGGTTAATGAAGAATTATCGTATGAAGAGGTTCCGGTTGCTATTCTTGATAGACAAGTTCGTAGATTGAGGAACAAAGAAATTGCTTCAGTTAAAGTGTTGTGGCGAAGTCAGCACGTTGAGGAAGCCACGTGGGAAGCAGAAAATGAAATAAAAGAAAAATATCCCCATTTGTTTGAATAAGTCTAGTAGTGATCGTGCGAACTTTCATCTCTAAGAAAATTATATGTTATGTTCAGTTTCGTGCAAAAACACCCCATTTTCCCCTAATTGCTCTACTATTATAACTTCTCAAGTTGTGCCATAATTATGTATGTTATGATTATCTGAGTAATGTGCAACCCCTTGGGGTAAATGAAATTATGTGAAACCCATGTGATGGTTAGATGATTAATTAGTAATGGTTACTCAAGGAGTAGATTGGTAATGATTAATTAAAGTGCATATGGCATGATTGAAGTAATTGAATTATATGGGACTTGTCGAGGTGACCAAATTATGTGCAAGGCCATGAAATAACTAGTTATGTGTGGAATTGGTTAAGAAACATGTGTTTCGGGGACTCTCTGGCATGTAGATAGGCCTAATTACAGAGGAAACTCTGGCGAAATTTTCAGACCGCATAGTGGTTGCATACCTGGGCAGTGTGGTTCCCATTTTGGCCCAGTTGAAGGCCAACTATGCGGCCAGGAACGCGGACTGCATAGCAGGAATACGATCGCATTCCTGACCGCATTCCTGTGTCGGGCTCCTATTTTCTAAATTTTAAACCCGACCCCCTGTTTTATAAAACACCCTTTCCCCTCATTTTTAACTAATTTCTGACCAAAAATAGAGAGAGAATAAGGGAGTTCTTGAGAGAGAAAGTTTCAACCTCATCTAATTTGGTTTTCCAAAATCACTGAAGCCCAGAAATTAGCAAGTTATTGTCATCTTCTTCACTCAAAGAGGTAAGTCTTCACCCTAATTCCCAATTTTCCCAGATTTTGTGTAAGAATAAAACACACATAGATTGGGTCTTGAAAATAAAAAGTGAAATAGGCCATGCATGTGGGACTAAGTTGTAGTGTGTGGTATTAAAGAACCAACTTGGGTAATTCATGTTAAAATTTGGGTGAGGGAAGAAGAAATTGCCATTTTTAAACCTTGAAGTCTACTTCACATGTTAGGTGTTTGATGGAATTCCTAAGAGAGTTACTCAGCGGGTAATCGTCCTAGTTATTAATCAATTTCCGCTATCTCATTTTATATTGTGATTTCTAGAGGTGTTGGTGTACGGTATAACTTAAGGAAAATCTCTTTGAGGTATGTATGACTAACTTTAATCTTCGTAGAGTCACCTTGTTGGTTTCAAAACATTCGTTGTGAGTTTCTTGCTGAGTATATGTGAATTGATTGCCTGGTTTTGTTGAGGTGTGAGATTGTATTCTCTGATTTGCCTTAGTCGATTATCGTGATAATTGAGATTGTGAAATGTGAAACCTATGTGCTTACTTTAACATGTGCAGGGTTCGTTAAATGCTTGAGTATGTTGATATGAAAGAATGATGACAAACCCAAATGTGTAAATGCATCTAAGTGATAAGGGCTATGTAACAAGTGATGAAAGGGAAATGTGAATTGATCTAATTGAACTAAATGACCATGGAAATATCGTATATGACTCAATGTCGACAAGGTTTATTGTGGCTTAACTTCATATGGATTGTTGGTTGTAACGAAATTATATTCATGTTGATGAATACCTTTGTAGTAGAATTAATGAATGATAAAGACTACTTTGAACACATGATTGTTTGGGTGTTATGAAATTGTACTCTTGATGGTATGAAGCCCTGTGATTGAATTGTGGACTGTTATTGTTTGCTATGAAATGTGATGGTCTGGTGGGATCAGGTTGCACGCTGCAACACAAAGTAATAAGGGTGGAGAGGTAATAAGGGCGAAAGATAATATTGTACGGTCGGATCGGGTTGCACGCCGCAACACGAAGTAATAAGGGTGGAGAGGTAACAAGGGTAGAGTGTAAACTGTAAGGTAGGATCGGGTTGCATGCCGCAACAAGAAATGTAAGGTGGGATCGGGTTGCACGCGGAAACACGAAGTAATAAGGGTGGAGAGGTAATAAGGGCTGAAATGTGATTGTGTTGAAATTAGAACCTGTAAGGCTCTCAATTGTACTTGTTGCTATATCACTGTGCACTATGTGTTGGTTTCTTTAACTGTTTTCTATCTATGCATTTCTTGATTTTATTTTGAGTAAAGTTTGCTCCTACATGCTAGTACTATTCCACAGTACTAACGTCCCTTTTGTCGGGGGTGCTACATCTTTTATATGGATGTAAGTGGGTCCATAGCAGGTAGCTCATTTCGCCGTTAGTGGTGCCTCCTCCTCATCTTTCAGCAAAGTACTGGTGAGCCCCACTTCCTCCCGGGACCATGTGTAATTCATGTCATCTCTTTTGAGTCTATTTTGTATTGTAAGGTATAGCCGGGGCCTTGTTGCCGGTAAAGTATTGTATAAATTCCTAGTATTCGTAGAGGCTCCATAGACATGATGGGGTGTATATATGTATTTTGGGTAGTAATTGTACGTATCCGGAATCGTGGTCCGTATTGGAAAGTTATGTATGTATTGTGTATGCTTTGGGAATCAAATTGTTAAAATTCTAAAAAGAGAAATGAACTTATGTTTGTAAATCCACGCTTAAGTCCTAAGTTGTTATTTCATATGGAATATGGTGCATTGTATACACAGGGGAAATGCGTTGGGTAGGAATGGCAATCCAGGTCCAGTTGACCAGGTTTACCCGGTTGGGTGTCGGTCTCGTCCCGCGGTTTTGGGGCGTGACACACAACTGATGTCGAAACACATCAAAACTAGTCCGAATGACCTAAAATTTGACACACAGTTCACAAATGACACTACGGACCTACAGCCACTTTCGGAATCCCATTCTGAACCCGATATCAAAATTTCACCTATCGGCCGAAATTGCCAAAATTCTAACTTTCGCCGAATTACCTCAAATTACTCTACGGACCTCCAAAACCAATTCCGGACGCGCGCCCAAGCCCAAAATCATCATACGAAGCTGTTAGAATCACCCAAAACTCATTCTGAGGCCATTTACTCAAAAGTCAAACCTTCGGTCAACTTCCATCACTTAAGCTTCAAAAATAGAAATTTTCCTTTCAATTCGACTCCGGATTATCCGGTAACTGAATTCAATCACGCACGCAGGTTGATATACCCAAAGCGAAGCTGTTCAAGACCTTATGCCACTGAACGAAGCTTAAATTCTCAAAACGACCGTACGGGTCGTTACAACACAACAATGTGAAGAGTTGTAGTATGAGTACACCACGATCGGTACCCAGTAAGTATCAAGACTAACCTCGGTAGAGTAGTGACGAGGTACAAGTCAAGACACTTACTAGTCATAAAACATGTGCAGTATATAAGTATAAAGCTAATAACGGAAACAAGAATCACTAATTGGCGACAAAATAAACATTGAAGTTATCCGAACACAATAAAAATACCAGAGAAACCAATTAAGGAAAAACAATGATGACCGAATTATCAAATTGTGTTAACACAAGTTTCACCACTACATTACTCTGAGATACCTCATCTCATAAACATAAGTCACAAGTCCCAAATCACAAGTCATATGCTCACGGCACTTTGTGCCCACATTATCAATCATAACTGCACGGACAACTCACGTGATAATATCTCAATTCGCCTGGCATGGTTACAGGCTCACAATCACAATCCGCCCAGCATGGCCACAATCTCATCATCACAATCTGCCAGACATGACACGGTCTCAATATCACAATGAAAGCAGATAACACAAAGATACATGGGCATGATCAATGAATGTCAAGTTTCATACCCCTGAACCTGTGTAAACGGCACACTATGGTGTATGCTTGTGCGAGTGTACTATTACAGTCCAAGACAACAAGTAATATCAAAGACATCGAGTATATCAGTGGAAACAACACAACAAGTCATGTAAGGTGCATGACATACACAAGGGAAAGTCAAACCATCACACGAATAGCATCAACATTATGCCCAGAAGCCGTCACATAATCCCTGACATAGCCACCTTTGTCCCTCCACATTGACAATATAATAATAGCCACCCTTATCGCTCCGCCTAGACAATATATCACAATAGCCACCCTTATCGCTCCGCCTAGACAATATATCACAATAGCCACCTGTATCACTCCATATAATAGTCATTCGTATCACTCCGACTATACATTAACATAGGCACTCATATCACTCATCCCAAACATATATCAATAGCCACATGTATCACTCCGCACAATCAAAAACACGACATATCAACTCGTACCACAACCTTTTCACATCAGCAATAACAATATCACCACAACACATAGCCCACAGCTCAAACACGTGTGCACAAAATCTCAATAGCAACAAAATGAACGGGGAAAATAACTCAACAATAAACAATACCCCATTAAACAACAACTTTAACTAAAATAGGTTAATGACTTTCAATAACTACAACTTCAATTAATTCTTAAGAATATACTCAACAATGAAAGTATTTCCATGAAATGTCAACTTCGAATTCTAGTATATGACATGAGCGAACAATGAAAGAGATGTCATGAACTAGAAGCTACGTCTAAATGCATGAGAATAACTTGACAGCAAAGGGATATCATGTAATAGCAACTTCACAAAAGAATAGATCAACAATTAACGAAGTAACGTGAGAATAACAAGGTAACAACTTAAAGTAAAGCATATTTAGTAAACTTGACAAATAAAATATACAACATGTGCTAGCTACTTCAAATAAAGCATATAAGAATAAATTTGACAGTAGAATATAGAACATGAAATGACAAATTCAATTAAAATAATATAAGAAACCTAAGACTCTAATCCGGTCAATTTCCACATATAAGATCGTGTACACACTCGTCACCTCATGTACACGTCTTCCACATAATCCAAATAGTGCAATTAATCTCAATCCTAAGGGGTATATCCCCATAGAAATTTAGGCAAGATACTTACCTCAAAGAAGCTAAATCAATCCTCTAAAAGGACCTTCCCGTATAAAACAACCTCCGGACGGCTCGAATCTAGCAAAAACAACTTACTATCATATATAACGCCATAAGAAATAATTCCAGATAATTAACATTCGAACTTTAATGAAAACCCAAAAGTCAACCATGATCCCTCACCTCGGAACCCGACATAACTCAGAAAATCTGAACACCCATTTCTATATGAGTCCAACCATACCAAAATTATCCAATTCCAACATCAAATCGACCTTCAAATCATCATTTTTGTGTTTAAGAAAGTTTTTACAAAAACACCAAATCTCTCCAATTCAATTCACTAATTAAATAATAAAAACAATGATGGAATCATGAAATATAACCACATCCGAGTCAAGAACACTTACCCCAATCCAAAGCGTGAAAATCCCCTCCAAAATCGCGCAAATACGAGCTCTCTAACTCAAAAAGTAATAAAAATAACATAACCCCTGAAATAGAGTACTTTTATATTCTACCCAGGTGTTTACTCATCGCGATCGCGAAGACAAAAATCAACAACTTCCCAAACGTTCTTCACGATTGCGTGAATACAGTCGCAAAATGTGACATACAATCTCCAGCACTCTAAGTGAACATGGTGTCTACCACATAAACAGGGATAACAAACCCTCTGATGCACCTTCCAGCTATCCTTAAACGCGAGCGCGTAACCTATCACACGAACGCGAAGGCAAAGGTCCTCCAAACTTCCGAATGCGGTCACATCTTCACGACCGCGAAGAAAACAATGACTACTGCCAAAACCTCTCTACGTGAACGCGACATTACAGTCACAGTCGCAATGAAGAACACTAGATAACCGCTAACAGCAATCCTAACATAAGGATAAATGGTTTATAGCCCATTTGAAACACAGTCGAGGTCCCCCAAACCCTGTCCAAACACACTAACCAATCCCAAAATACAATACGGACTCGCTCGAAGCCTCAAATAACATCAAACAATATCAAAACTACGAATCGTACATCGATTCAAGCATAGTGAATTTATGAGCTTCCAACGTCCAAACTAATGTTGAAACGTATCAAACCAATAACGAATGAGCTTAAATTTTGCATGAAAGTCCAAATGATACAGCAGAGCTATACCAACTCCCGGAATCACAATCCGAACCCGATATCAATAAAGTCAACACCCCGTCATACCTTTCAACCTTCAAAACCTTCAACACTCTAACTTTCGCCAAAAAGCATCAAATCAACCTACGGACCTCCAAATCCAAATCCGGATGTACGTTAAGTCCAAAATCATCATATGAAGCTATTGAAATCATCAAAACACCATCGAAGAGTCGTCTACACAAAAGTCAAACTCCGGTCAACTCTTACCACTTAAGCTTCTAAAACAAGAATCGTTCTTTTAAATCAATCTTGAATCGGCCAAGGACCGAAACCGATCATATACGCAAGTGATAATACAAAATACAAAGCTACTCACGACCTTAACCACCGAACGGGATGGTAAATCTCAAAACGATCGGTTGGATCGTTACATTTTATATTTTTTCTCTGATCTCGTTCTCCAAAATTTGTGTGTCACTGATATCGTTCATTTAAAATTATTGGTTCAGATGCCATTGTTGCTTTGGTTCTTCGATGTCAACATTGTTTCGAGTGATTAGCTTACGAATTTCAGTGTTGTGTTGTTACATTCTGGACCAAGGACTGCGTGATTAAAAATTATTTACAACACATGTTTTGACCAGACCCTTATTTGCGAACAAAATGCGTATACAAATGTCACTGGTTGGGACAATACTACAGCAGGCCGATGAAAATATAATCTTCGAATTATTGAGGCCACGATCCGCCGATTGACCCTCCAGACTGGGCCCGAAATAAAGAGACGATGACGATAAACATCAGGGGGGAAAAAGACGATAATGTGACGAGCCAATAACCTTTGGACGGCGACACAGATAGCTACCGTAGTCGCAACCAAGCAGGTCCCATTCTCATGTCTAGACGAAAATCAAATATCTGAGCCTCTTATATAAATTTAAAACTATTTTTCAAAAATAATTTTCCCAAAACATTTACAAACCATTTTCAAAATAACAATCTTCCAAAAATATTACCAAATAAAAATCATTTTAAGAAAATATGTAATATTCAATTCATATTTACTTAATATTATTTTACTAACATATTTTCTTTTTTCTTTGTGAGGTACCTTATTTGAAGCATTTGAAGGATAAACTTGAAGATGAATACATATTCCCCGACTCGCACCGCTTCGCACTTCCTATTCTAGGATGTACTCAAATTACAAGTGTAGTGAAATATTAGTTAGCATATCATATTTATTTATTTATGATAATTGTTACACCTAGAATATCATGGTTAGGTAATAATCAATTTAATTTCCTAATCTTGTAACGACCTAACCGGTCACTTTGTGCATTTGAGACACCTTTTTCCTTTTTAATGCTTCACGCATGTGTATTTGTGATTTTATGACTTGCGGTGTTACTTAGTTTAGTTTCGGGAAGTTTTTGTGTTGATTTGGACCCTTTAGTTCTTGGTTTAGAATCTCAAGTTGGAAATGTTGACTGAAGCTTGAGTTTTGTGAAAAAAATACTAGGTGTTTTCATGGCTTTGATAGGTTCATATTGTGATTTTGGACTTGGGTGTATGCCTGGAATCGAATTCGTAGGTCCCTAGGTTGATTTGTCTTGTTTTGCCAAAAGTTGGCAATTTGAGGTTTAAAAGTTTTTTCAAGTTTGATCGTAGGTTGACTTTTTGGCTATCAAGTTCGGAATTTGATTTTGGGACTTGGAATAGATCCATTTTTCTATTTGAAACTTGTCTGCAAAATTTGCTGTCATTTGGAGCTGGTTTGATAGGATTCGGACGCTTGGTAGCAATTCTAGAGGTTCTTGAGTTTTCTTTAGAAATTCATGCACTTTGATGCCTGGTTCATGGTTCTAGATGCTACTTCAGTGTTTTGATCATGCGATTGTGTTCGTATGATTGTTTTAGACTTATGTGGATGTTTGGTTTGGATCTCCTAAGGCCCAATTAAGTTTCAGACGTGTTTCGGAATAATTTTGAACTGAATCAGGTTGCTGGTGTGTTGGTGTCTCTGATGCCTCAATTGTGAACACCAGCATCGCAATTGCGATCATAGCAGAAGGGCCTCAGGTATCGCATTTGTGATGACTTGATCGCATTTACGAAAAATAGGCTAGACTGTGTAGTATCCCATTTGCGATAATTTTGCCGCATTTGCCATGGGGGACAGGCTTCGCAAATGCAAAGCCAATGTCGCATTTGCGACTTTTTTTAGGCTATCGTGATCCACAATTGCTAGACTTTCTTCGCAATTGCAAAGGTTCACAATTGCGAACCACCCATGTCGCAATTGCGACATCTGCAACTGAACAAAGGGATGGAAAGTTGGGATTTCATATCATTCCCTCTCATTTTAGAACCCTAGGCTCGGTATGAGGCAATTTTGGAGAAAAGATTTTCATCTACAATCATTGGGTAAGTAGTTTTAATCAATTTTAACAAAATATATTTGATGATCATATAAGAGATTTAACATCAAATTTATGAGAATCAAAGAAACATTTTGGGCATTTTTGTCTAAGTTTTGAAAAGTGAAAATTTAGGTTTTGAGAGTGGAATAGGACTCGGATTTGAAAACAAAACACATATATAGACTCGTGGAGTTATGGGCAGTCAAGATCTACCTTTAGACTCAGGTTTTGACCGTGCGTTCCCGGGGTTGACTTTTGTTGGCTTTTGGGAAATTAAGTAAAGAACATAATTTTATCTATCGTAATTGGTTTCTCTTGCATTTCTTGATGTTATTAAGTCGCTATTGGTTAGATTTGAGTTGTCCGGAGGCAGATTTTAAGGGAAAGGATATTTTTGAGTGTTAATTTGGACTAGTTGAGGTAAATATCCTGTCTAACTTTGTGTAGAAAAAATTACCCCTTAGGATTTAGGTTAATTGTGTTATTTGAATTACATGGAAGACATGTACACAAGATGGCAAAGGTGTACACGGGCTTGTATGTGATATTTTGATTGGTTTAGACTCTCAGACTTCTTTCATACGTTTAATTGAAATTGTCATAACATGTTATATCTTTCGTGGTTGAATTTGCTCTCAGATGCTCTATTTGACATTATTAGCATATGTTCTATCTTTTATTGTCAAGTTTGCTCTGATATCCTTTAGTTGAAGTTTTTACCTCTCTTATTATTTATTACCTATTTTATTGTTGAATTATTCTTATTTGAAGTTATTGATTATTAAGATATCTTTCCTCGTTGAGTACTCCTAATTCATTGTGTTATTAGTGAGATTGTTGTTCACATTGTTAGTTGAGCCGTGAGCTATATCTAGTGGTAACATTAGTATTGTTGATTTTTGGCAAGTGTTGTGGCATATGGGCACGTGTGGTGTAGATTGATTATTGTGTTGTGATATTGATACGCATGTGGTGGTATAAGGATAGGGGTTGATACACATGCGGCGAGATGATGTCGGATTATACGTGTGTTGCTAGTAAGGGAATTACTTGAAGTCACTCGGTGAGATAAGGGTGCTAAAACGCGTATAGCTATTTCAAGAAATTATTTTCAAAATAAATGCAACGGTCACGCAATGATATAAGGAAGATTGTGATTGTGAAATGAGATTGTGAGAGGTGGTACCTCAGTTGTGCTTCTTGTTGTACATTGCATGTTAAAAGGCTTGTTGATTTGGAACAATCGTTATCTTTTTCTTCGTTATTTTTACTTATATTTTTACGGCACTAGATCACTTGTTGTCCCTATCATGTGTTTAATCATTTGTTGTTCCTATCACGTGTTCACTCTTTGTTGCCTTTATTGACTTAAATTCTGTTGTTAGCCTACATTGTTGTACTACTTTGTTGTCATTCATTTCCTCGCTTTCCGTCATTAGACTATATTATACTCTGTTCAATTTTCGTGTCCTAGTGGGTGTCTTGACCTGGCCTCGCCACTACTCTACCGAGGTTAGGCTTGATACTTACTAGGTACCGTTGTGGTGTACTCATGCTACACTTCTGCATATATTTTTGTGCAGATCCAGGTACATCCGCTCGTACCGGATACTAGTGATTGAGAAGTTATTTCAGGAGACTTCAAGGTACACATGTTTGACGTTCGCAGGACTCGAAGTAACCTTCTGCTTTTAGTTGTATTATTGTTTATTACCTGGTCAGAACAGTATTGTATTTTGAGGTCACTAGTGCACCCCCTGTTGAGTTTATGACTCGGTTCCACCAGGTTTTGGGAGTTACTGACAGTTGTATCTATTTGATTTACTATGATAGATTACCAGTTTAAGTGGATATTTAAATTGTTATTTTTGTTAAATCTTAATGTATGTCAGGCTTACCTAGTCTTAGAGACTAGGTGCCATCATGACATCCTAAGGTCGAAATTTGGGGTCACGACAAAACTCTAATTAATAATAGTTCATATCGAGTACTAAAATTTGAGACACGCTCTCGTGATCGGTGTGATTAACTTGACTCATGTTCAACTAGTTAACCCGAGCTAGTTAGCTTAACTTGAATAAACTTGGGTTTGTGAATAATATACTTTGAGTTATGGCATAAATGCTTGTGTATTTTGATATTATGTGAATTTTCTATACTCTTGTTACATCTTACACTCATACATTTAATTTCATTTGTGAATAGCTCTTTGATTAGCAATATGATTATAAAGTACTACTCCAAGCCTTAAGTGAAGCTTAATATAGGAATAATTTATTTTTCACATATTTTTCATTAAAATAGTAATTCTTTTCTTACTTGTATATCCTTGACAAATATTTTTATTTTCTTGTTTATTCTTTATTCAACCAACTTAGTCATCCTGTTATCACATGAAAGATTTGTGTAGGTAATTTTCTCTTATGCTTCCCTATTTTTGATAAAAATTTCCTACACTGTTTGATCACTTTTCTTAAGAAAATTGATGGCTATTTTGTTCAAAGATAATTCCTCATCTTTTATTATATGTATTCAATTAAGACGAACCTTGTATAGTTAAATTGCTTGGCTTTAATTATAAGTCGAAGTTTCCTTTATACTTTATTTCGAACCTAAATCTTACAATCAAGCTCCAAAAAGATTTTTTTAATTAATGTACTTTCCATATCTTTATTATATATATTTGCCACAAATGAAAAGGTCAAACTTTAAATATTTAATCACTATATGACAATTGCATTGGCTACTTTTGATAGGAATTTTTTGTGAGGTAGTTACTCATTCTCTTTAACCTTTCCCTCATTTATTTGATTGAGTCTACCGGGTCATATTTTTGTGGATTCCTAACACCTTCCCCTCGAGATAATTTGAATCCTTACCTAGAATCTCAATGATTTTACAAACCATAATTAAAGTGTACATTGCGTAGCATAGTGTACCTTAAACATTAGGTGGTGAATCTAAACCCTAAATAACCTTGTAAAGTACTATACGTTGTATTTTGTTTGACTTTTACAAAATAGGATGCAACAACATGGCGACTTCGATGGGGTTTCTTCAAGTTTTAACCAATAACCACAGCAGACGTGATCAATTAATTGAGGGATTATAGGTTTTCCAATACGCCAATTTCTATTCTTCATGTCACATACTTCAAGTCATATATTCTTTTCTTTAAGTTGTATATTCTTTGTTTCAAGTCATATATTCTTCGTTGCATGCTTTAAGTAGTCTATTATTTGTTATGTGTTTCAAGCGATATATCCTTGGTCATATGCTCCAAGTCGTGTATTCTTTGTCATGCGCTTCAAGTCATATATTCTTTGTCATGTGTTGTAAGTCGTATATTCTTTGTCACGCGTTTCAAGTTGTATATTCTTTGTCACATATTTTTTGTGTTGCCTTATTAAATTGTCATCACTCTTCTATCGACTCTTGCTCGTACACAATCACACACAAAGTCACGTGAGGGTTGTCATTTTACCCCTCCGAACCTTCTTTCACAACTCTTTAATTTCAGAGATTGACATACGAGGTTAACTATGTACCATCTCACAGTCGTCCTTAACTCATACTCGAATCTAGGTAAATCTACTCTTAGAATTCCTAGGTCACTGTACATATGATCTTGCAGCTTTCTTTAGCTGGATTAATTCTTGCATATCCTTTACTTGTTACATATTCTTGGTATGTTATCCATGCTTTATTTGTCATATATTCTTCGTCTGCTATTGTTATGTATTCTTTATTTGTTACATGCACCTTCTATTTGTTATCGACTACTAGATTATCTTTGTTTGACTAAGCTCTGGTTGACTTATGTTGGTCCTTGACCTTCCAAATACACATGTCCATTCCGGTCTTCATGATCATCCCTATAATCATACCTCATTTGGATTAAACCATCCTTTTCAAAGACACGTCAATTCAGCATGGTAAATCTTCCACCGGTTTGACGTATTTTTTCAGTCATAGATCACATTTCCACTAACTTTTGTCATTTGAAATAGATCCATGCGCGATGCTACCATCCACCTCTCATCCAAAGCTACCAGCCTCCACCCACCCTCCCAAGAATTCTCATTCATAATCATATTTCTCCTCAAAGAACAATCATTCATTCATGACAACCACACAAATTTCACATAATTCCAGTAATTGCATGAACTACGTTGTGACCTGATTCTTGCTTTGGCAAGATACATAGGCAACAGGGTTCGGTCTCCCCGCTATTTCAAAATACTTTTCTCAGTACTAAAAATTAGGAGCAAATCTTTTGGAACAGTTCAATGATGCTCTCAACCTAGAAATCTCCGAGAGTGTCAACCAAATTTCATCCAAAATCTCAAACATCAAAATACCATGCCAACCTTACTCTAACCCTCACTCGATTTAAATCCCAACATATGGGATGTAAGTCCTTTCTTCAAACATCTGGCTATGGAGTCATGGTATTCATTCCCACTTTCCAAATTCAGTGATTCGATACAAGTCAACTCACATTTGTTGCAGAGACAGGTTGTTAGTCAGCTTTCGAGGAGTGTCACACCCGTACGACGCGGACAAACAAAGAAGAACAAGCAAAGACTCGATTCAAAACAAATCGATCCCCCTCCCTGAAATCTAAGAATTTTTTCCTTGGACGTAGGAGGGACAACATCATCTCTAAAACCATCATGGTGTCACGCCTCGACATCGGGGAGCGCGACCACGTGCAACCGAGATAACCCGATCAAGGAAGCCTGTTAAATTCTTTCTACCCGAACTTACCCATGAATAAAGTGAAGGTGCATTCCCATTAATTAGACAATAAGATCACATGAACACTACAATTTCATTACTATTAGTTACTTCATTTATAATTCTCAAAATACACTACACATTCATAGTCTGAAGTGAAAAATGTGATACAAATACAACATTCTAGTTTGGCTTTCCCAACACCAACATACAACCCACATTATGTCTACGGAGCCTCTAACAGATACAAAAGAGTACTATGATAGTGTCGGCGCAAGGTCCCGGCTATACCTCAAAACATAATACATAAGGAATAAAAGATACACGTGACCTAGAAATAAAGTGGGGCTCACCAAGTCAGATGGGGGAAGGGTGTACCACTATCACTGATCAATGGCGCCTGTTGTGGAACCACCTGCATTCATTAAAGATGCACCGCCCCGGAAAAAAGGGACATTAGTACATATGGAATAGTACTAGTATGTAAGACTAAACACCTTCTCAATAGAACGAGTGATAATACATGGATGTGTGAAGGTTATGGAATAACTCAAAGGTATTTCTTTATGAACGTGACGTGCAAGGAAAAATGATCCATTCAGTTGTTTCTTTGGGAATTTGTGTGCTAACTGGGCACTAGTTGCCTGGTTTTATATCCATGACTAGCTTAGAATGGGCGACTCTCAACAATAATTATAGTGGATTCAAGATTTAAAGTATGGTACTTAAGGATTTTCGGGTTCATTGAGTGGATAAGGATTGAGTATTGTAGAGGGTTGTAAAAGAGACTTGGAGTATTTCTATGAATGTCACCGGTTCTGTGATACGGTGTTAGAAAGAGGGAAAGATAGCCTCGGATTCGCAGAAGATCTTTTAGAACGGCTGTATCAGTTGGAGGTACTATTGGGTGCATGAGGAGAGTATAAAATGGCTCATGAGTATTTAGAAAATTTGGTCTTAAGGTTTGGGGTCACTCGTGATAAATATTGATTGAGGTCCATTGTGTGCTGGAAAGGAGAGGTATTAATTTTGAAGGTAATTTAAGTGAAAAACTGAGGAGTTGAGTTAGTTTAGTAGTGGTTTGGATTGGTTTGGTAAAGGAAATTATTTGTTCTTTCGGTGCGATAAGGATATACATGTGTTTCTTGGTTGTACTTGTGGACTTGTTAGTCTCTGTAATTTGGTTGATTTGTAGGGATTCAATCCTGATGATTTGGTTATGTGCAAATGGGTCCCGAAGAGGTTATGATAGTTTCAACCACGATTTGAAGTTTGTGTCCTCTACGGTTATGAGGATTTGGTTGCGTGTTGCGATTCTTTCTCCTAAAATGAGTTAAGTGAAAGGTTATAGCCTATGGATTGTTTATTCCACTGGTGGTTCAGTATTTATGATGAGCTTCTTGCACTCATGCGTAATAGCATGATAGGTGCAGTGAGCGGTGTGGAATTGGAATTGAAGGATCATAATTGCGGTTCAGTTTTGATGGGATTATCACGAGCTCGAAGGAGCGGGGAAAGTTTCCAGATGATCAAAGTATGCTGGTTTTATTTTAGTGTCGCCTGAGAATGGTGTTATGTGGAAGAGGCATTGTGTATTGATTTGCGGATTCTTGATTTGCATTATAGAAATAGTATGGTTGGTGGCCATGGATGTGCAAATTTTGCAACCTAATGTGGAAGGTTTTGGGAGTATCTCCCACGGCAGGATTGTGTAGGCATGACACGTCGATCATTTGAGTGATAGAGATTGAAATCAGGTATGAAGATTTTGGTATTGTCGCTGATTGGAGAATTTATGTCTGAGATACGCTCTATTCCTTTGGTTGCGGGTTGTGGAAGTTTCTTCCGGATTTGAAGGTTGATCGTATGTGTCATGTATAGGGTCATCGTGAATCCTTGGAAGGTTATTGACCTATGTTGGGATGATCAGAATCGGCTTTGAGGTTATTGGTAGACCTAATGTGAGTATATATTCCACACCGTATCATATATGTTTATTCAGCATACAATTGCTTATAGATGAGTCTTCGGGCATGGTGGATGTTGTCCCTGTCATCATCTATTTCTAGTGCTACTTGTATGCTATGTGGATAGTAAGGCTGCTTGATTATTCAGACGTGTGTTATGATCTTGTGTAGTCTTGTGGTGTTATGTGAGTGAGATGGCTCTCGAGATGCTGATTTGGTTATTGCACCTTAGTCGTGCTTGGGCATTTGTAGCGCATGGTGCTATCCGTCTCCCCAGAGATTATGTTTATACACTTGGCGTGCTTGTAGTTGTTATGCGTGTGTCCAGTAGTATGAGAATTTTGGCTCGATGGGTATTCCCTTACTTATTGTTATCTGTGGATTGGGTGGCACGTCGCCATGGGTATGGTATTTGGATTGGGTTGCACGCCGCAACGGTATCATGTATGGATCGGGTTGAACTCCGCAACAGTGAGATATTGGGTACAGTTCCTTATACTTATTTTGTGTATTTTGTTTCTCATTTTCGAAATAGGTTCATAACATCTGTTTGGCAGCTTTAGTTGTTACGCAGGCCGGATAGTTTTGTACTCGGGTTCGCTTTTCCTTATTGGTCATATTCGAGTTGTGACTTGTCGCCACATTGCTGACGTCGTATGAGATTTTAGACGATGTTTAATATGGCTTATTGTCCGAGCAGCTTGTACTGGGTGAGATGAGGTTGTTGGACCTGAAATTAGTGCGCAATCGAATTTGTATAATGTATGTTGGAGGGAAAATGTCACTAATCAATTCAGAATGTGGCAATGGTTCTTGTTGAGCAGAGGAACTCCATGATTTATTATTTTGACAGGTGGTTATGGGATTCTGCACATCTCTTTCATTGTTGCAGTATTGCAAGGGTTGGAACATGAGTTGTATGTGTCATGAGGTATATTAGGGGCATCGGTCATAAATTTACAGCTAATGTGGTTGGAGGATGTTACTATGGGCAAATGGATTATGCAGTACATTGTATGATTACAACATGTATGATCATATTTTGGCACAGCTTGTCGAGATTGATAAGGTGTACGTATGCTAGAATCGGACCTTGTAAAAAATTCTAGATGTTGGAATTTAGTTTTAAGGCTTGTGGGCCAAGGTAGCAGGAAGGATCTTCGGTCTAGGTTGAGCTAATATGCTCATATGGATTGCGGTGGCACGAGTAAGTGCACGAGGAGTTATGCGGTGATTTTGGAAATTTTGGAATGGTTGTTCGCACATTCGAGGACAAACGTGTATTTAAGTAGGGGAGAATATAACAACTCGATCGATCGTTTTGAACCCCAGCATGTCATTCAACCGTTTGTGATCTTGAGTAGCTTCACTTCATGTATTATGAAAAAACAGCAACAACAAAAAGATAAAAGTAATAGAAAAATTTACTGAAAAATAACAGAAAACATTAAGATGAAAAGTAATAATGAAAAAGAAAAAGAAGTGACAATATTTTGGACGGGGAGATTTTAGTAGAAAGAATAAATTAAGAAAAAAAAAAAGCAACAGAAAAAATCAAGATGAAAAATAAAGTAAAAGAGTTAGGAGTTACTACTAGAAAGAACAAAAAAAATAAAAAGAGAAAACAACTAAAAAAAAATAAGAAAAAATGATTAAGAGTGCAAAATTTTATTAGAAAGAAAAATAATAAAGTGAAAAAAATAACAACAAAATAGGGGAAATGGTGAATTAAGAGCACGCCCCTTGGATGTGGTAAATTATTTGATTTTGAGAGAAGGAAATGGTGAATGGTCAAGATAATCGACTTGAGTGTAACTAAAGAGATCCATAGGATTCCCAAACTACTAGAGCTGAAACGGTTAAGATATCAAATGGAAATGGACATTCATCTCATCTCATCTCATCTCCAGTCTTTGACTTCGTAAGATTTATATTCTAAATTGAAGTGGCTAGAAAAGATAGCACTAACACCTTCACAAGAGTACATTGATGAGAATACATAGCAGTGATTCCAGCTTTAGATACAACATCTCCCGCACAAACTATGGGGACGAGTGATTTCTGCATACTTAACAAAAGCACCCCCAGGAAAACCTCCGTCTCCAGGCCCGAACCAAAAATGAAGAACGATGCAAAAGAATTTAATTGTTGGAGGAGGGTACAAGAGTCTAGGGGAAGACAAGTTGAGAAATCAACAATGGTAAAGGAAGCTCTAAAATCTTGGAACTTGCCAAATACTCTCATTTTCATGCTCTATATCAGAGTACAACAGCATAAGTTAGCTGCAGAAACGGTTGAATTTCTTTTTCAGTGACTCTTGGATGCCACTTGTGTTCCTCCCATTGGCCTTTAGACATGACACTGCACATTGAAATCTAGTGAGTTACTCCAAATGGTGATAAAAGAAGTAGGATACGTAGTGGGAAAGTAGGAAACAAGATAACGTGAAATATAAATCAGGAGGAGAGTACCAAGCTGTAAAGACAGATGTTTTTAAAAAAGCAGCATATAGAGACAAACGTTACGTATAAGCCCAGAAGGAGAAATTGCCAAGCATTGAAGAAGTTGGCAAAAATTGCAGTAAAGAGAGGACAATCTACAATATCGGATGAATGGTGCCAGTTCAATCATAACACCAATATCGGTTTTAACACTGAATGTTCAAGAGCGTAATATATATACTGTACCTCTGAAAAAGCATGCTGTGTTCCTCATTCTATGTGAAACTTTTTGCTGAATGGTGGAAGTGACTTCCCAGAAGATTGTCTAAGCTCACAGCCAAACTCAACTTCCAACAACCGATGGTTTTCTTTAGAGCGATACATTGAGAAATTAATTGTCATTTCATCCCCTTGGCTAACACGTATGGATGGATGTAACAAGAACACCTGTCAATACAAAGATCAGGCACACAAAAACCATGAAAACAATTAGAGAGAATTTTGGAAACAATAAAGTAAACTATGGCTTTAGACAAGCTCCGAGAACTTGGCCAAGTTAATACAAATATTTAGGTAGATTAACTTACAGAGAGGAACGGATACACAGTATTCATATATCCAACCCAAAGGAATTGCTGGGTGTGAGGCATAGCCATGTATGTATGTAACTAGTGCACGATACATCTAGGAGTGGCAAACCGGCGGGTCGGGTCGGATATGGTTCAGGTTGAAAACGGATAATGAAAAATGAATAAATTATCTGACCCGACCCATATTAACCGGCGGATAATATGGGTAATCATATTATCCATGACTTCTGGAATATGATCACTTTTGGGAGAATTACTAGTCTCCCGAACTTGAGAAACCTCCAATTGGGACTTTTGCATCCGTACCCACTTTTGTGCCACGTTTTAACTTATGCTTTGTAAAAAAAAATGCATCCGTACCCGCTTTTGCACATAACTTAAGCATCCGGGGCTGAAGTAGCAAAGGCAATCACGCAAAACTTCAGCATTCTAGTAGACGGGCCTGAAGTAGCTTGCGAACTTCAGATCTAGAGCTGAAGTTGTTGTCTTGTAACTGGGGAACTTCAGCATACGGGGCTGAAGTTCTCCAGTTATAAAAACAAAAACTTCAGCATACGGGGCTAAAGTTCCCCCAGTGTAACTGAGAAACTTTAGCTCTAGAGCTGAAGTTTTGTCTTTGTAACTGGGGAACTTCAGCATACGGGGCTGAAGTTCCCCAGTTACAAAGACAAAACTTCAGCTCTAGAGCTGAAGTTTTGTCTTTGTAACTGGGGAACTTCAGCATACGGGGCTGAAGTTCCTCAGTTACAGCTCTAAAGCTGAAGTTGTCTTTGTAACTGGGGAACTTAAGCATACGGGACTGAAGTTCCCCAGTTATAAAGACAAAAACTTCAGCATACTGGACTGAAGTTTCCCAATTTACAAAGACAAAACTTCAGCTCTACTTTGTAATTGTCTTTATAACTTGGGAACTTCAGCTCTAACTGGGAATTGGTAACTGAGAAACTTCAGCTCTAGAACTGAAGTTTTGTCTTTGTAACTGGGGAACTTCAGCCCCTTATACTGAAGTTTTGTCTTTATAACTGGCGAACTTCAGCTTAACTGGTGAACTTTAGCTCAGCGAGGGAAAGGGAGTTGAAGTTATTTAAAAAGTGGGTACAAGTTAAAAGTTTTTAAAAAAACGGGTATAGGTTAAATGGGGCGACCAAATAGGGTGTCCCGCGCAATTTTTACCCTCCAATTTGAGGCTTTACAAATGTAAAAGTTAAACTCATTGGTTATGGGTAACCATTTTCTAAATGGATAATAAGGTTCTTATCCATATTTGACCCGTTTTTAAAAAGTTCATTATCCAACCCATTTTTTAGTGGATAATATGGGTGGTTAACTGTTTTCTTTTAACCACTTTGCCACCACTAGATACATCCGATGAAAAATTTTGAGATGCATATTAAGAAATTGCTGAACTTTATCATTCTTAAGTTACAAATGGGAAAGACAATTTAACTTCAAACAAAAGATGAAGCAATGGCTGCCAACTTCATCACATAGAAAAGCAAGAATATGGATGGGAATCACTGTACCAGTCATTATTTTTATGCATTGAAGAGTGATCATAATCATCAAATATGAGAAAACAGCATTTCCTTATTCATTATATACAGCAACATTATACAAGTGAAGTAGCCTAGTAATGTTTCAATGGAGGAAAAGACTATTGTTTCCTTATTGATTTAAGATCATATGCTACTGAATATCCATTCAACTAACCCATTCAAATTGCAGAGAGAGATCATACAGTAGGGTACACATACCTGCTGCCCCCAGTGTGTTCCTAATTCTTCACTAGGAGCTGTCGTCAGCTCAATCTCATGTTTAGCTGGACTTTCCTTGCGTCCCTGAGGTAACAAACCAAAGTGAGATTAAAATAATACTAATTTGTACTCACTATAACACAGAAAAGACACAGTAAGGACAACTTACTCGAAAATGGACATCAAACCATCCTCCAAACCCACAGAATCGTGAGTTTTCTGCAGTAATGGATGATGAGATGTTTGCCTGAAGACTGAGTATGTCATTTACACTTGATGTTAAACAATCAATCTCCATTATGACAGCAGGTTTTCCAATTACTTGATTTGGATGAAGGTTGTTCCACAATGATGTCTACACAAAACATTAGTATGGTCTTTGAGAAGTTCAAGGAGCCAAGAAAACGAGAAATCCATCAATAGAAAAAGACGGAGAGGTGAAATTATGTAATAACTTCTCTTTATACATTAAAAACTAGCAAGAAGGGTATTAAAGCTAATCAAATTTTTGACAAAAATTGTTGACTTCTTCCATGTCAGTGACCAATCAGTAAAGATAAACCATCATTTTTAGCTTGGCATTCACATAGAAGAAGATGTATCTCGAGTCATCTCCATTCGCCTCAATCTGTTCAAGGTCCCAAATGAATTCCCATGTTTGAATATACTCATCCAATACACTTTCCCACAACGTAACAAAGAAGGTGTGTATTTGAAATTCAATAAGAAGCTACATTAAAAAAGGTGTAGCCTAGTAGTCATTGAAGTGGGTGGAGAACCATGAGGTCTCAGGTTCAAACCCCAGGAGACAAAAGACACTAGGTTATTTCTTCTCATCTATCCAAGCCTTGGTGGATCGAGTTACCTGGGTACCTGTTGCTGTAGGGAGGTGGCAGGTATTCCATGGAATTAGTCGAGGTGTGCTCAAGCTGACCCGAACACCACGGTTATAAAATAAAGGAAAGTTGAAAATGGAAAAGATAATCAACAGAAACTAATGTACCAATTATTCTTCTCTTTTAAGGTTTCTAGTTATTACTGCACAGCTTCAACTGTAAAAGCAGACAAACAAACCTCAAGAATGTGGAAAACGTATGCATGCCTAAGCTGATAAACACAATAAAACAAGTAGGCTGGCATAACAGTAGCTTATATATTGATGAACTGGATGTTTTTCCAATGAAAGAAGAAACAAGCTGAGTTTAGTTTTATTTCAGAAGTAAAGCAAACACCACAAGAAAGATGATATATAAACCATAATTGGTATATGGCATAATCGACCTAACAGTTTCTAGTTTTCGAAAAGGAAAAGATACCAACCTCTAGATAGTATTTTCTCTGTTCCTCTGTAAAAGGCTTAGACAGACTGCTCATATCCACGCCATAAAAAGTTTGAGTCTCATTGACAAAATGGTACCAATCATCCATGGCTCTATCATAATCAATCTTCTTTTGATCCACCAATCCAGAGCGGATAGGTGCAACCCATATTCGAGCATGGCTTGGGTACCTGGAAAAGCAAAGCTTCTTAAAACAAAGGACCCACATGCAGAAAGAATCCATGCTTAAATATAAACTATTAAAACAGCAGCGACCCACATTCGGGCATGGCTTGTATTACCTGAAAAGCAAAGTTTCTTGAAGCAAAGAACCCACATGCAGAAAGAACTCATGCTTAATATAAACTACGAAAACAGCAGCAGCAGCTATAACAATTTAAAAATTCTAAAAGAAAAAATGCCATTTTGTGAATTACTCTACAAGCATTTTTTTAAGGGAAAAGGGTTAAATTGTCCCCTCTACTATGTGAATGGGGAACAATTTTGCTCTCGTTATACTTTTGGTCCAAAAATACCCCCGAGATTACCCAAGTGGTTTAAATATACCCCTCCTCCATTAGGGCTATCCAAGATAAACACTCAATCCCGCACATTTTTTTGTGAGGTGGAACCTCGTGGCGTGCCGCCTCACCGCCCCAACTCATTTTACCGACTCTCCTCCACTTCTTATTCCACCCGCACCTCCTCCCCCTTCACTACCACTGCCACCATGACCACCATCATTTTCACAAGCTTGTGTTGCTATGTTGTTTTGAGCCTTCTTTACTTACTTTTCGAATGCTAATGGTACTCTGGATTAGCATCTGCAGTTTCTCATATCTTCTTACTTCAAATATTTATGCAGTCATCATTAGTTCCTCAGTGAGTTGATAACTGCTTGTTTCTCAAGATAATTCTTATGTTCAGTATTGCTTGGAAAATACTCAATCAAAAATGGTAGGATGATGATAAATGCATAATTCCACTTTGATCCTTTTTGAGTTATTTAAATGCCTCCTGGGTAGTATTGTGAGTATTGTGCGATAATCTCTTCTCAAGTTAATCCTTTTTATGATGATAATCTAAAACGACATCAATAAATCTTGAGAGTACTAGAAAAGGCATATAGTAATCCCATTTAAACCATCGAAGTGTAAAATGAGCTTGTGGGCAAAATTCACCCATTAAACTCGATTTTAGGTATTGATATTTTTCCTTAATCTGTTTCAGAATTTCCAATTTTATCTCCAAAATTTAGTGATATGCAAATGCAATAACATACTATCTTAAGCGGTTAAGCCAAAACGAGCTTGAATTGTACTTTGAGTATGAATAACGCCCAATTCAGTGGCAATCTTGATAATTGCAGTATTCTCACGCTAATGGCTATAACATTTGTACTTAACTTCATATCATCATTTTTAAATATTAAAATAAATTAGCAGATACCGCAGCAATTAGAACAGGATTCTCAGCTTGATAAATACTGATTAGTAATTAAGTAAATACCATTAAAACATGATACTTCACGTCGATTTTCAGTGTATGAGGCAACAAATAAAATAGAGAGATAGCAGACAAGACTCAATACAATAAGAAAACACAAACCGGTGAAAATAGCGTGGTCATGATGTTGATGGTGGCAATGGTAGTGGAAGGGGGGGGGTGGAAGAAATGGAGGGGAGGGGGTAAAATGGGTTGGGATATTGAGGCGGCATGCCATGTGATTTTACGAAAATGTCAGTGCCAAATGGGATTAGGTGTCCAACTTGAACAGCCCTAATGAAGGAGAGTTATATTTGAGTTACTTGGGCAATGTCGGGGTTAAATTTGGACCGAACGTATAATAGAGGGAAAAATCGTTCCTTTTCGCATAATAGAAGGACAAATCTGACCCTTTTTCCTTCTTTTAATGAATGATTACGGTAGTCATGCTTCTGAAAAGTACTATGACAATGAAACTTAAGTAAGTTTGAAAAGTTTTTTAATTGGAAATCTCATTTTTCTGTAACATGAGAAGTGTGCCAGACTATCTATAAATCTCATTTTTCTCTACCACTAAGATGCCGTTTGGTTGTGGTATTAGGACTGTTAATCCATTTATAAAAACTAACATAATTTAATGCATTGTTTGGTTAGTGTTTCAAAGTGTACTAATTTTGGTATAAAATTCAGCATATAAAATACCATGTTTGGTTAGTCTTTTGCTATTCATACATAATACCCACTATAAGATAATGAGGGGATCTATATATAATTTATGCAGGATAGAAAGTGTAATAAGAATACATATATTAAATAATACCTGAATTAAAAATATAAAATGGCAAAAATACCCTCTATCATTATAGAATTGAATAATCTACCCTTTCTTAAGAACTCACTGGGAGAAATCCTTTACATTTTTGTTGGTTCATGCTACATGAATGTCAATGTCCTGCCATGTGGGTAGATCAATTTTATTGTTGCATACAAAATTTGAGTTTTTTTAGCATGGATCTTTTGTATCCATGTAAGAAGAAGGTTATAAAATATTTGATCAGTCTAATATTAGTCAAGTGAGCTAAAGCTGAAAATATAACTAGGTCTGAATAGTGCAAAACCTTATTAGGAATATTTTAATTAGACTCAGAACAATTTTATTTTGTTGAATAAACAAACCATATATTTAAATTTAACATTGTATTCTAATTTCTAACACAAAGACCAAATATTCAACGAGAATTAATCCTTGCATTATAATTCCTATATAACTAATTCTTGCATTGCAATCTTGCATAATATAATCCATGTGTTACAATGCCTGCATAACTTGTCTTTGAACCAAACGACCCCTAAGGTTTGCTAAATAGGGAGCGCGCCCTCCTTCACTCATTCTACTCTAACTTCCTTCATTCTAGTGCTCTCATATGCAATGTCCCAATAAGGTTCTAAGCTTATTCCTAATGCCAGAACATAATCATATTTCATGCATCATTCAAATGGTTATAGTAATTGATGGTTCATCTTCCATTAGAGACTACTGACTTTCTTCATTATAATATACTCCATTGCAGTTTATGAAGTACAATTTGATGGTACTTGAAAGAGGAGTTGGTCTAACTTACGTATACACCCCTCTATTTCATTTTATGACAACATCACTATTTGGGAAGCCAAACTATGTTCATTGATTGCAATTTTTTAATTAATATTTTAATAACACAAAATTATGACTTATTACTCGTTTATAATGTTTCTAAATATGTAATTTTATTTTGAAATTTTTTTACAAATTGTTGCACAAGTTGAGATTGAAACTCAGATGAATTGATGCTTGTACTCCAAACCTTTTCATTTTCTTGAAGCGGTTGTTTTTCTTTTTTCTTTTTTTGACAACCAAGAAATCCAGAGACTAGTAGCTCATGGTCCAAAACTCAGCGTGTAATGGGCCAACTCCTCTACCTTTCTCCACTTCAATACTAGACTTTTTATGCGGCTGAATTTGAAATTGTGACATGCGTTTCACAAACAGAATACGCGTTCCGTTCTTACCATTAGACCCAAGCCCAAGGGGGTTTTCGAAATGGCTCCGTTGGGGTTAAATAAAATTTGATGGTTGAAGGTTTTTGTATGAGGTTAATTTGATGGAAAAAAGATAGGAGTTCAGTATACATTTTAATTGAGTATTACTGTATTAGATAATTAAAAATATGAAAAAATCATGAAGAGATATTATCTACTGTAATTTCATGAAAAAATCTAAGAATGTCGAAATTAATATAGGTAAAAAAAGGAATACCGCATAAGAAAATGAAAAAAAAAAGGTATTCACTAGCACTCACGAGAGATCACCTCACCACGCTGACGGGTCACATTCAAGGGGAGGTGTCATAGTGTATGTTATTTGCAGATAACATAGTTCTGATTGACGAGACACGAGGTAGTGCTAATGAGAGGCTGGAGGTTTGGCGTCAGGCCCTTGAGTTTAAAGGTTTCAAGTTGAGCACAACCAGGACAGAATACTTGGAGTGTAAGTTCAGCAATGATTGTAACCTAGGTAGCGGACATGGATGTGAGGTTGGAGGCTCAGGTCATCTCCAAGAAAGGTAGTTTCAAGTACCTTGGATCTATAATACAGGAAAATTGGGGAGATTGATGAGGATATCACATATTATATTGGAGCATGGTGGATAAAATGGAGGCTTGCTTCCGGAGTCTGGTGTGATAAGAGTGTGCTACTAAAAAACTTAAAAGGTATGTTCAACAAAGTGGGGGGTTGACGGACATTATTGTATGGGGTGGAGCGTTGGCGAGTCAAATACTCTCATGTTCAGAAGATTAAAGTAGCTGAAATGAAGATGTTGAGATGGATATGCGAGCATACCATGCTAGATAAAATTAGGAATGAAGTTATTCGGGAAAAGGTAGGAGTAGCCCCCGTGAAGGATAAAATGCGGGAGGCGAAGCTGAGATGGTTTGGACATGTTAACAGGAGAAGCACATATGCCCCAATTAGGAGGTGTGAGAGGTTGACCTTGGTGGGTATGATAGAGTTTGTTCCAAAGAAGTATTGGAGAAGTGATTAGGCAGAACATGGCATAGTTGGAGCTTACCGAGGACATGACCTTTGATAGGGGATGTGGATATCGAAAATTAGGGTGGGCGGTTAGTAGGCACCTGCGCATGTCCGCTTTCTTTCTCAGATCGGTAGCAGTGGTGTTAGCATGGTATCTCTTTATTCTTGGATTGATGGTACTATTTATTGTTTGATTGCATTCTTTCGTTTTAGTTTTTTTAATACATTGTTGCTGGTACCACCTGTTGCAACTGATTCTTTTAATCTCGTCTTTAGCCGAGGGTCTGTCGGAACCAGCTTTTATGCCCTCCAGAGTAGGGGTAAGGTCTGCGTACACATTACTCTCCTAAGATCCCACATGTAGGAACTTACTGAGTTTGTTGTTACGGTTGTATAAGTAAACAAACCTTTTATTTCATGTGAACTTTTCATTACTCAAAATTATGGATAGCAACAGGTAAATTTAAGGTGGGACCTGTTGCAACTGATTCTTTTAATCTCGTCTTAGTCGAGGGCCTGTCGGAACCAGCTTTTATGCCCTCCAGGGTAGGGGTAAGGTCTGCGTACACATTACTCTCCCCAGATCCCACATGTGGGAACTTACTGAGTTTGTTGTTGTGGTTGTATAATCAAACAAACCGTTTATTTCATGTGAACTTTTCATTACTCAAAATTATGGATAGCAGCAGGTAAATTTAAGGTGGGATTGGCATATGGAACCCCCTCCCAAACCCCCAATTCTAGCTTGCCCTAACCACATTGGTGCATAGTTGAACATGTCCACGTTAATAAGCTCTTTAAATCAAATCAAATGCTAAGTATATATCATAAAAAAGTAATATATTCTAATACAATATTATATAAAAGTGGGATGTACGGTAAGCATCCATGGGTTTGGCTTAGTGGTCAATAAAGTGGGAGGAGAAACATGAGGTCTCAGGTTCATATCCCATTGGAAGTAAAAAACACTAAGTAATTTCTTTCAATCTGCCTAATCATCGGTGGGAAAAGTTAACCGATACCTGTGCTAGTGGGAAAAATATAGGTATCTGGAGCAATAAGTCGAGATATGTTCAAGGTGGCCCGGACATTGTTGTCAACAGAAAAGGAAAAAACAAAGTGGGATGTAAAGTATCCACATAAACACGTCAAGAAAAATAATTATTCTAAAAGATAAGGAAGTAATTGTGAAGGAAGGATGCAGAAGTCCAGAATCGTAGTTTTGATGAAACGAATCACTAATTTAATTGTGGAAAAGCTATTAATATCACAACACTTGGGTAAGCATGTAAATATGAAAGTTTGAACAAAATATACATATATACAATCAAACTTCTTTATAACAGCCTCGTTTGTTCCGATAGTTTAAGAATCATAATGAAAGTCTTCTGATGAAGTGGCATTGGAGATTCAACATGGAGGAAAATGCACTTTGGAGGAGAACTTTGGTGGAAAAGTTTTCGTTGGACAATCCATGGCGCATCAAAGAGCCTAGAGTGCCTCATGGCACCGGTTTATGGAAACATATTAGAGGGCATTGGAACAAGTTTGAGTCAAACATGGGTTTTATTCTTGGCAATGGAAGGAAAATCAGGTTTTGGGAAGATGCATGGTTGGGTCATACGCCACTAAAAGACTAATTTTCAGATTTTTATAATCTATCCTTGCGCCACAATGGGGCAATTGCAGATTTCTGTACATTGCAAGGCTGGAATTTGAGTCTTAGAAGGAATTTTAATGATTGGGAAATGGAGAGGGTAGGCCTCTTGCTACAAATGCTTAGCAACACTGTTTTGGATCACAACAAAATGGACTCTATCAGTTGGAAGGGTCACCCCAAGGGCATTTTTTCAGTTAAAAGCTGTTACAGTATGCTAGGTTTTAGCAACAGTGGGTTATGGCCTTGGAAAAAAATATGGTACAACATGGTACCTTTAAAGGTTTCTTGCTTCTCTTGGATTGTGGCTAAGGAGGTATGCCTCACAGAAAACAATCTCCAGAAGAGGGGTTTCAAGATGTGCAGCAGATGTCCTTTATGTGAAGAACAATCTGAAGATGTTACCCATCTTTTTTTGCATTTCAAGGTCACAAACCAGTTATGGAACATGTTCTTTTCAATATTTGGTATGTCTTGGACCATGCCTAACTCCATTTCAGAAATGCTGAAGTGCTGGACCAGGGAGGGTCTATGCAAGAAAGCTCAAAAGACCTGGAACACTGTTTCTCAAGTTATCTAGTGGTCCGTCTGGCTTGAAAGAAACAGTAGAATTTTTTAAGGCAAAAGAAATAATTTACAAAGCCTTAAGCTTCATTGCATTTTGTTGATCGCTTGTTGGTGCAAACTGGCTTTTGCACCAGATGTAGATGATATTTTAGACGCAATCGCTGATTTGCACAACCTGCAATTACGCCTGTTGCACTGGCTTAGTGCAAATATTTATATAATATATTATTTACCCATCTGCACTGGCGAAGTGGTATTATAGAGAAAATATATTATAACATAACATGAAAAATTAGTTCCAAGGAAAGCTTGACCGTTATAGTGAAGTGTTATTATAGAGGATGGTTGTTTATCTACATAACAGGATGGGGGCTGGTAAATGTAACTTGAACCCACTACAGTATCTCTGAAAAGCTGGTCAGATAAGCCAACCAGATAAGAAGTGCATACACACTCAAAGTAAACCAAAGTATCAGTACATTTAAAACTGGTGAGATACAGAGGTTATTACACACGCAAAAACTATGAAAAGCTAAAGTTTGAGAGATGAAAGTAAAACATATAATGGTAATACAGGCAATAAATCTTACATGACTCCATTTGGGTTCAGCCAGCGTTCACGAGCACAGATAACTGAGTCAAACATTGATTCACGTAGAAGGAAGTATCCCATCCACTCTGAAATGATTACATCAACTGCACACCACCGATTTACTCAATCAGAATCAGAGATGGTGGTTATTAAGAGATGAAGAAGGGCTATTCATATTTCAGTAGATGGTCAGAGGTGAAGCGAAAGCTAAGCAATTGGAATAATAGAGTCAAGACCAATATATATATATATATATATATATATATA
>ML393674.1:77166-101131 GCA_005239525.1 Nicotiana knightiana
TTATTGATAAATATATATATATATATATTTATTAATAAGAAAATAAAAGACTAACCCTTCTCGGGCAGAGTAATATCTTCGATTGACCCCTCAATCACTTCAACAACATGCTCAAGGTCATTTGTTTTAACAAGTTGACGTGCATGTTCTGCCATCTTGGTGGCTTCGACTGCATAGACCTTCCTTGCACCTGCTTGTGCTGACCATATTGCCAATATGCCGCTCCCTGTCCCTACATCCAGAACAGCCTACACAAATTTCCATCTAAATTAATCCCAACATAAACTGAACATCTTAGTGAAGATATTAGTAGCAGCAATCCAGCCAAAGCAACCATTCAATTAAGAGTTCAAGAACCGCCACCATGGAAGTCAAGATGAAGGGTACCCAATTTAACCCTCTTCTTGGTAGATGGTGTAGCTTCAAATATCATATCACTAAAGAAGTTATTTTCTATGTTGCTCGGACTCTCCGAAATGTCACCGGGTGGGCGTCAGATTTGCAAATGTAGTGCATTTTTGGAGGATCCACACGGGTGCGGCAGCATTTTGGATAGTCCATGCAACATAGGTTATTTTTATCTTGTTTATCTTCTTAGGGTGTTTATCGTGTGTTTGTTGTGACGGAAAGTACTTCCTGGAAAATATTTTCCGGTGAGAAGTCTCATTTTCTGGTTTTTAGTTGCTGGAAAACATCTTCAAACCAAAATGGAAAAAGTGACTTCCCCCCGCTTATGGATGGAAGTCATATTTCTTTACAACATCTCAAATCTTCCTCCATATCACTTGCACCAACTAATCCTTAGATATTATTATCAATCTATAATACTCAAAAATTTCATCAAAACACTATGAAATTTGGTGACATTATTATCAATTTTAACATTTTGAGAATCAAGTTACTAACCAAACACTCAAAAATAAGTGAGTGGAAAACATTTTTCTCCGTACCAAGCATAAGTCTTTCACCAAATTAGTTGCTCAAAACTCAAAAGGTTGAGTATGCAAACAAACTACATAGCAAGGTGTCATATGGGCTATCTTCGATACCGGTCCAAATGTACAGAAGTACATCCACATATATAGATATAAAACATAGGATTATTTACCTTTCCGATAAAATGATGTTTGTTTTCGAAAATAGCGTTATAGTAAGCATCCATACGAACACGATCAGAAAGCATCTCTTTTTGGTGGTAAAGAAAGGCATAGGTGCAGAAATAGTTGGCATAGTCGACGCCCTTGTCAACTTTGGTGGCGACGCCATTAGAAGAGCTACCCATGCGGCTACCACTTGGAACTTTACAGACAAATTTTGGTTCGAATTTTAGGGCAGTAAAGAGTGTGCCTGTGCCTAGCCCTCAACTTAAATGGACAGATGGTGGCCGTTGATTCTACGAGTTATTATGCTTTTTCTTTGGGATCTTTTACTTCCGTATAGTTTCTTCCGGAGCTTTTGCATCTATACTCTATTTTTTAGGTCATAATTAACCTATACCTACTTCCTAAAAAAATTATAAGCCTTCAAGTTCAAACTTATCGAGTTCGAAGTTTAAAAAAATTAGTCTGAAATGAAAAGAATTACACTTAAGACGCATTTAAGGTCAAATAAGTTTAAAGTGCAATCAATTATTTCATGCACTTAAGGCCAATAAGTCTAAAGTAAAAAAATTATACTTCAGATAAACTTAAAGTCAAAAAGTCTGGAGTGGAACAAACATTTTTCTACATTTAAGGCCAGTAAGTTTGAAGTGAAAAATTACACTTTAGATTCACTTAAGGCCAAAAGGTCTGAAATGCAACAAATGTTTTTCTACACTTAAGGTCAATAAGTCTGAAATGAAAAATTACACTACAGATGTACTTAAGGCCAAAAAGTCTAAAGTGCAATCAAGATTTTCATGCATTTAAAGCCAAATAGGCATGAAGTGCAAATTGCCTAGAAACAGAAATTTGTTCTTCAAATTTTAACAATCCAATATACGATGTAATATCTAAATCTACTCCAAATGAGCTCAAATTTGAAACATAACCTCCAAATATCATCAAGAACAAACCCCAACCATCAATTTGTCAAAACAAAAAAAAATCTAACGAACCCGTTTTACAATTAAGAAAAAAAAAGAAACTATAAACAATAGTAAAAAAAATAAAGCGACGCAACAGCTCACCAATAAATATAATAAACTAACTTAAAATATGTTCACAAATGTAACGACTCGACCGGTCGTTTTAAGAATTTAAGCTCCGTTCGGTGGCATAAGGTCTTGAACAACTTCACATTGTGTATATCGACCTGCGTGCATGGTTGGATTCAATTACCGGATGATTTGGAGTCGAATTGGAAGAAGGACTCTAGTTTTGAAAGTTTAGGCGATGAAATTTGACCGAAATTTAAATTTTGTGTGAACGGCTCCGGTATGAGTTATGGATGATGTCAACAGCTTCGTGTGGTGATTTTAGACTTAGGTGCGCGTCCGGATTCGAATTCGGAGGTCTGTGGTAGAATTAGGCTTGAATTGGTGAAACTGAATAATTGGCGATTTTCGATCGGCATTAGAAAATTAGATATAGGGGTCGGAATGGAATTCCGGAAGTTAGAATAGGATGTGTGTGCAAAATTTCAGGTAATTCGGACGTGGTTTGGTTGGTTTCGGCATCGTTAGCGAATTTTGAAAGTTTAGAAATTCTTAGGCTTGAATCCGAGGTTGATTCGGTGTTTTGATGTTATTTTGGGGATTCCGAAGGTTCTACTAAGTTCGTGTATTGGTATGTGTTGACCCAATTCACTGCATAGTTTTGAAGATTGACAAATGTCTGACCAGTTGAACCAGGTCCATCAGAGCACACATACTTGACATGACGCGTTGGCACATGAACCGTATATGCATATGAGATGAATGCGATTGTGAAGTATCAATGAACAAATAGAGTGTCTCCTAATGCGAAAAGGTTGCAAATTGATAAGAGAATAGAAGTTGAATTCAGCAAGGACAGTAACGAAGGAAGGAAGTTGAGTTTAATACGAACTCTTTCTCCCAGGAAGAGTTGTACCAGAACTGAACGACAAACTCAACAACTGACTCTATAAATAATTGAAGTATTCTTGCTTGAATGACCAACGCACAAAAGCATAAATTTATCAAGAATTAAAAGCAAAATTCTCAGAGATTTTGCAAGAAGAATTATTGTGCGATACAAAGGCTACAGACCAGCTAGAAGAACCAGTTCCATCTGTTTGTCATTGAGTCTAGTTGGTTGTAGTAGGCGATTTAATATTGTATCTTTTCAGCTTTCATAGAAGCAATTGTAATAGGTACACATTGTTCAAGTTAGAGTTAACTTGAAGCTTGTAGAAATTAGCTAGAGGCTAGTTACTACGACGGGATTAGAGTTAGTCCTAGGATTACAAAAGAGTTTATTTTGTAAGTCTGTTTGACTCAGAGTTTTAGTGAAGAGTTTGAGCAAATCCTATTGAGGAGTAGATCGTGGTTTTTTCACCTTTTGAGCCAGGTGTTTTCCACGTAAAAATCTATGTATTTTTACTTTACTGCTTTTATTATTCCGCAACAGTAGAAGTTGGAACACCAAGAAGAACCAGGCTCTTCTAGAGAGACAGCACTCGAAAAATTGGATACCACACAAATTAACATATCTTCTTGTGTGGTATTGACGTCTAAAATGGCAATTGGTATCAGAGCAGGTTATCTTTGAAAGGCTAACACCTTGGAGAAGATCAAGATGAGTGCACCACCTGAAAACTGGGAGGGTCAATCAACTGCAAGGCCACCACTCTTAAATGGTTACTATTACTCTCGGTGGAAAAATAGGATGAAGGACCACCTGATTGGAGAAGACTATGAACTCTGGGACATAGTCACTGATGGTCCTCTAGCTACCATGATGAAAATTGTTGAAGGTATAGATGTACCAAAGACTAGAGCTGACTGCACTGCTGAGGATCTGAAGAAATGGGAAAATAATGCAAAGACCAAAAAGTGGTTAGTGTGTGGACTAGGTCCAAACGAGTACAACATAATCCAAAGTTGCACCACTGCCAAAGAGATCTAGGATACCTTGCAAGTAGCCCATGAAGGAACACCTCAGGTAAAAAGGTCAAGAGGTACTCTACTATACTCTCAGTATGAAAACTTCACTATGAAAGAAGGAGAGACTATCCAAGAGATGTACACAAGGTTCACAACCTTGACTAATGAACTGAAGTCTCTTGGAAGAGTTATTCTTGAAGAGGACAGAGTTGAGAAGATCCTGACAAGGGTCTTGCCTATTTCCTGGGAAAGCAAAATCACTGCTATCCAGGAATTCAAAAATATGGCAACTCTGAGATTATGAGCTAATTGGAAACCTCACTGCCTATGAACTCAGAAGGCAGATAATGAAGATGGATGGTCCAAAGGATAGGAGTCTAGAACTAAGAATCACTGAGGGAGCAGATACCAAAGAATTCAGAAACTTTCTCATGAGGAAGAAGGGCATCTCTAGAGGAGGAAACTACAATAAAGCAAAAGCTCCAGAAAGGCCAACCAACGAGGGATGCTACAAATGTAGTAAAACTGACCATCTTATCAAAAATTGTCCTCAGTGGGAAGTAGAATGGTAAAAGGAGAGATATGAAAGAAGGGACATGAAGAAGGAACTGGTCCAACCCAAGAAAACCACAACAAAGGCTATGGTTGCTGCTTGGGGGGAAAGTTCAGATGAGGAATCAGAAGATGGGGAGACTGAAGATCAGGCGCTCATGGAAATTGGAGAATCTGACGAGGAATCACATGAAGAACCAGAGGTAAGTATCTCCCATCTTAAAAACAAAGTAAAGTTCCTATCTAAGGAAAAACTCTCTGAGTTGCTACTTGATTTCATAGATGATTCTGAGGAAACAACCAAAGAAAAGGATCAACTCTCTACAGAATGTGAAATGCTAAAAGCAAAATGCATGAACCTGGAAATTAGACTTAGTAAACCTGAAAAGAAAAACACTATCTTGTTGAACCAGGTTCATCCACTTGAAACTGAGATTCTAGAACTAAAATCTGAAAACTTAAAGCTAAAGCTAGGATCCAGTAAACAGTTTGTTGATCATTCTCATATCATGTTAGAAGAAAATGTGGGAAAACTAAAAGACAAGATGTATGCCAAGGATGAACATATAATAACTCTTAAAGAAGAACTTGGCAAAGTCAAACATGAATTAGACCGAACCTGTAAATGGAATAAATCCTCTAATGCCCTGATATGGCTTCAAGAGAATCATAGTAGCAACCGAAGAGGGATTGGCTTTGGAAGTCAATTGCCCAAGTGGGATCCCAAAAGCATGTATCTCACTCTCCCTGAGAATAAAATATGCATCCATTGTGGTAAGATTGGCCACTATAAAATTGAGTGTATTGCAAAAAATCAGGCCAGTAGGAGAAAAGAGAGTTTTGTTAAAAAGAAAAATTGGCTACCAAATTGGGCTAGAAAAAGCTTGATTCATCCATTCTCTCATAGAAAAGGACCCAAACTAGTTTGGGTTTTTAAAACTAACCCCTGATTCTTTTTTTAGGTTCAAGTGAGAGGAGACAACCAAATTTGGTATTTGGATAGTGGCTCCTCAAAGCATAAGACAGGGAACATGGAATAGTTCCTTTCACTTGAAAGTCTCAAAGGAGGAAATGCCTCCTTTGGAAACGGAAAGAAAGGTGAAATTATTGGGGTTGGTAAGGTAGGTAAGGATGACACACGATCCATTGAACATGTGTATCTGATAGATGGCTTGAAATATAGCCTGGTCAATGTATCACAACTGTGTGACAGAGGTAACCCGGTTGCCTTTACTTCCACAAAATATTTTGTGATTAACCTGCTTACTGACAAGATTGTTTTGCAGGGAAAAAGAATGAATAACATCTATGTCATAGACTTGTCCACACTGTATGAAAATAAACTCACTTGCCTAAGTGTGTTGGACAGTAATCCACTTCTGTGTCACAAAAGACTTGGTCGCAAGTCTAAATCAGCTAAACAAACTAGTCTCTAAAGACTTAGTGGTAGGGCTTCCTAACATTAAGTTCAAGGAAGACAAAGTTTGTGAGGCATGTGCCAGGGGGAAGCAGGTAAAGTCTTCTTTCAAAAGTAAGAAAATAGTCAGTACCATCAGGATGTTGGAACTGGTTCATATGGATCTGTGTGGTCCTATGAGAACTCTGAGCAGAGGTGGTAAGAGATATGTGATGGTGCTAGTTGATGATTATTCAAGGTTCACTTGGACCTTATTCCTGGCATCTAAGGATGAAGCATTTGATATGTTCACCTCATTTGTCAAGAAAACTCAAAATCAATTAGGACATCAACTAGCATCAATAAGATCTGACCATGGTACTGAATTTGAGAATGCTAAGTTTGCTGAGTTCTGTGATGAACATGGTGTTAATCATAACTTTTCTGCTCCTAGAACCCCACAGCAAAATGGGGTTGTTGAAAGGAAAAACAGAACTCTTGAAGACATGGCAAGAACCATGCTTCTATCTAGCAAACTACCTCACAGCTTCTGGGCTGAAGCAATAAACACTGCTTGTTACATAATCAATAGATGCATGACCAGACCTCTGGTAGAGAAAACTCCCTATGAATTACTTAAAGTGAGAAAGCCCAACATATCCCACCTTAGGGCTTTTGGATGCAAGTGTTTTGTGCATAATAATGGAAAAGATTCCCTAGGAAAATTTGACCCCATAAGTGATGAGGGAGTGTCCATGGGATATTCATCACATAAAAGCTTATAAAACATACAATAAAAGAACTATGTGTGTAGAAGAAAGTGTGCATGTTGTCTTTGATGAAACTAACACTCTTTCTGAGAGACAGGACCAAGAAGACGGGGAGCTTGGACTGGTGAGAGGCAGTGATCACATTAAAGCAAACATGGAAGGTGGAACAGGTGATGGAACAGGTTCAACTACCCCAAGACACATGACAGGGGGAACTCAACATATGCAACCTGGCCCTAATCCTGCTCCAAAACAACAAGACATCATGGAATTGTCTAGGAATGAACAACTGATACTCAAACCACACATATATCAGAATTCTCACCCTCTTGAGAACATCATAACAAATTTAACATCCGGAATCAAACAAGATCATCCTTGAAAAATTTGTGTGCGTTTGATGCCTTTCTATACATGATCGAACTAAAGAACATTAAGGAAGCCCTACAAGATGCTGATTGGGTAAATGCCATGCAAGAAGAGCTGAATCAGTTTGAAAGAAGTCAAATATGGCACTTAGTACCCAGGCCACTAGACAGATCAGTGATTGGCACCAAGTGGGTCTTCAAGAACAAGCTCGATGAGGATGGAACTGTTAGAAGAAACAAGGCAAGACTAGTTGTTTAAGGGTATAGTCAAGAAGAGAGATTTACTATGATGAGACCTTTTCCCCTGTGGCAAGACTGGAGGCAATCAGAGTTCTTATAGAATTTGCTGCACACATGGAATTCACTCTTCATCAGATGGATGTTAAGAGTGCATTTCTCAATGGCTATCTGAAGGAAGATGTATTTGTCAAGCAGCCTCCAGGTTTTGAAAGCAAAGAGTCACCTGACCACATATACAAACTCGACAAGGCCCTGTATGGTCTCAAACAAGCACCAAGAGCATGGTACGAACGATTATCAAAATTCCTGCTAGAACATGGGTACAAACTAGACAAAATTGACAGTACCTTGTTCTTAAAGGAAAAGGGTAAGGATATCCTGGTTGTGCAAATATACGTGGATGATATTATATTTGGGGCGACTTCTGAAAAATTGAGCAAGGAATTTGCTATTCTTATGGGGAGTGAGTTTGAGATGAGTATGATGGGTGAGCTAAACTTCTTCTTAGGCTTGCAAATCAAGCAAAACTCAAATGGAACTATGATCCACCAACAAAAGTATGTGAAAGAATTGCTCAAGAAGTTTAAAATAGAAGAATCAAAGGAAATAGACACTCACATAGCCACAACTACAAAATTGGATGGGGATGAACCTGGTTCATCCGTTGATCAGAAGTTATACATAGGGATGATTGGGTCTCTATTATATCTCACTGCCAGCAGACCTGATATTGTGTTCAGCGTGGGACTGTGTGCTAGGTTTCAGGCAAATTCAAAGGAGTCCCACCTCACTGCAGTGAAGAGAATTTTGAGATATTTGAAAGGCACAACTGATTTGTGCCTTTGGTATACTAAAGGTAGTAATTTCGACCTTTTAGGATATGCTGATGCTGATTATGTAGGTTTCCTGGTTGACAGGAAGAGTACTTCAGGCATGGCTCACTTTTTGGACTCCTGCCTTGTGTCTTGGGCCACCAAGAAACATAATTCAGTAGCTTTGTCTACTCCCAAGGTTGAATATGTGGTTGTAGCCTCATGTTGTGCTCAGTTGCTATGGATCAAGCAACAACTCATGGACTTTGGTATAGAGGTTGGATGCATTCCTATTTTTTGTGACAACACTAGTGCGATATGTATGACGAAGAACCCGGTTCATCATAAAAGAACTAAGCACATAGATGTTAGACACCACTTCCTAAGGGATAAATATGAAAAAGGAATGATCTCAATCAAATTTTGTGCTATTGATCAACAAATTGCAGATATCTTTACTAAATCACTAAGTAGGGAGCATTTTGAGAGAAACCGGCTTGAATTAGGGATAATTAAGATCATTTAATTGGAAAAAAAAAACGAAGAAGGAAAAATGAAAAAAATTGGCTAGAAAACCAGGAATTTGTGTTAATAATCAGATTAACAATTGCTCAGTCTCATACTGTAAAAAGTATACTCTTATGTCATGTTTTGATATGGCTCACTGATCACAAATGAACTTTTTTCTATCTTTGCAAATTGAGGCTTGATCAAGAGGATTCTGAAATGATGAACCTGGTTCATCGTGCTGGTTCATCTGAAAGGCGAGGTATGTGTTCTACACTATGCACACTTTGAAATACTAATAATTAAATCATGAGCACAACTTTGCCCAAACTCAAAATCTTTTCAAAGCCTATCCATTTGACTTTGATCCAGTTCTGTTTCAACAAGAATCCTCACCAAATAAAAATACCTAGATTCTAAGGAAGCATTAACCGTCAATTCAAAACTAAAAGTTCATTCAAGACATCCCCTCCCTTACAAAACCATTCCCAAATTTTTGATTACTAAGGTAACATCTATCCCAAGTCCTTCTTCTGAGGTCATCTCTTATGTTGCTGAAAAACTTAGAAAATAGGTTCATACTGGTTGGGTATGTAATAGATGTGGAGTTGCCGGAAATAATAAGAATAGGTGGTAAAAATTAAATTAAAAAAAGAGAGTGAGGGAGCACAGAGTAATGAGAAAGGGAAAAGGGAAAGAAGTGGCTGGTTCTTCACCCACCTCTGAATCTTTTAGAATGGCTATTTGTGGAGCTGAGCTAGAAAAGGAGGAAGAAAGTAGCAAGAACGCAAGGGAAGTGAATCAGGAGAAACCACTGAAGGGTTCATAAATTTAGGGAAACACACAGATGAACCTGGTTCATCTACTGAGGAAACCCTGGCGGATCTACTGAAAATGTTAAGCGATGATTACAATCCAAAGAAGAAAAGAACTCCTAAAGCTCAAACGTCTGAAACAACAAGAGAAAGTAAGAAAAGAAAAGATGCTCCTTCTGAGACTCCTAATAGTTCTCTTCCAAGAGGAAGAACTACAAGGAGAAAGGTAAAGCAAAGTGAGGACGAGTTGAAGAGAGCTTTAGAGAAGAGTAAGAAGAAAAGAATGGAAAAAAGGAAAGAAAAGGTTGTTGAGCCTATTGAGGCTGTTGAAGTGGATGAGATGGACCTGGTCCATCAAAGTGAAAAAGTGACAGAGGTAGAGGTTCAGACCCATAAGCTCAAGAAAGCCAAGACTTCCTCAAAGAAGTCTTCATCTATTTCTAAGTTTGCTGAACCATCCATCTTGGCTAAATGAACTAGGTCTGCAGTTTTTCCAAGTACTTAGCCTGCCTAGAACTTTCAGTGACCCAGATTCAGAATTTTTGTTTGTTGCTCATGGTTTAACTGTTTTGGTTTCATTTTGTGGATTGTGGCAGAATCGTATTCGCTTTATCAATGAAATTTGATGCATTTTGCTCTGATTCAGTATCTCTATTTTTTGATAGTTTGAATTTTTAGTTGATTATTGATGATTAATCCATAATTGCATATGCAGTTGCCCAAATGGCCATGAGTAATTGTTAACAACTCTGGTAAGTTTATCATTTTGCAACTTTTCGATGATGCCAAAAGGGGGAAAATAGATATGTGCTTAAGATATGTGTTTTTCAAATTCAAAAAATTATGATATTTATAACCTAATGGACCTGGTTTCTCTATGATAAATGATTAAAAACATACAAAGTGTTTGAAGTGTATACAGGGAGAAGCACAAAGTTTGTCATCATCAAAAATGGGAAATTTGTTGATCCAAGTCACTGCATAGTTTTGAAGATTGACAAATGTCTGACAGTTGAACCAGGTCCATCAGAGCACACATACTTGACCTGACGCGTTGGCACATGAACCGTATATGCATAGGAGATGAATGCGATTGTGAAGTATCAATGAACAAAGATAGTGTCTCCTAATGCGAAAATGTTGCAAATTGATAAGAGAATAGAAGTTGAATTTAGCAAGGACAGTAACGAAGGAAGGCAGTTGAGTTTAATACGAACTATTTCTCCCAGGAAGAGTTGTACCAGAACTGAACGACAAACTCAACAACTGATTCTATAAATAATTGAAGTATTCATGCTTGAATGACCAACGCACAAAGCAAAAATTTATCAAGAATTGAAAGCAAAATTCCCAGAGATTTTGCAAGCAGAATTACTGTGCGATACAAAGGCTACAGACCAGCTAGAAGAACCAATTTCATCTATTTGTCATTGAGTCTAGTTGGTTGTAGTAGGCGATTTAATATTGTATCTTTTCAGCTTTCATAGAAGCAATTGTAATAGGTACACATTGTTCAAGTTAGAGTTAACTTGAAGCTTGTAGAAATTAGCTAGAGGCTAGTTACTACGAAAGGATTAGAGTTAGTCCTAGGATTGCAAAAGAGTTTATTTTGTAATCCCGTTTGGCTCAGAGTTTTAGTGAAGAGTTTTAGAAAATCCTACTGAGGAGTAGGTCGTGGTTTTTTCACCTTTTGAGCCAGGTGTTTTCCACGTAAAAATATTTGTGTTTATACTTTACTTTTTTTATTATTCCGCAACAGTAGAAGTTGGAACACCAAGAAGAACCAGGTTCTTCTAGAGAGACAACACTCAAAAAATTAGATACCACACAAATTAATCTATCTTCTTGTGTGGTATTGACGTCTAAAACGACAGTATGTGACCTATTGGTGTAATTGGTTGAGGTCCCGACGGGCTCGGGATGATTTCGGATGGTTAACGGGAAGTTTGAAGTTTGAAAATGCTGGTGCTGCTGTTCTGGTGTGGCCGCACCTGTAGATAGGGAACCGCAGGTGCGAGCTTCGCAGGTGCAAAAAAGAAGGCGCAGGTGCGAGAGGAAGCGGACTGGGCAGCCTCTGCAGGTACGAAATATTGGAGCGCACGTGCGGCCTGCAGGTGCGGTTCCTGGGGCGCATATGCGGTCATGGCCTTTCAGTGAAAAGCCGCAGGTGCGGTTAGGTGGACCGTAGAAGCGGTTGCGCAGATGCGCCTTTTGTCCGTCGATGCGGAAGTCCTGGAAGATTCATTTAAGCGAGGGTTGGCCATGTTTCTTCACATTTTGCGTTTTGGACTTCGGATTTGGGAACGATTTTCGGGGGTTTTCAAGCAATCCATTTGGGTAAATGTTCTTCACCTAGTATTTAATGTATTCCATAATGTTACCTTCATTTCTATCATTAAATTTGTGTTTTTGGTTGAAGAAAATGTTGGTTTTTGAAGAAAATTTCAAAAATGAAAAATCATGATTTGAGGGACGAAATAGTATCGGAATTTGGTAATTTTTGTATGGTTGAATTCATATTGGAATGGGTATTCGGATTTTTATAAAATTTGTCGGTTTCCGAGGTGCGGGCCCGGGGATCGACTTTTGGACTGATTTCTAGAATTTGATAAAGATTGAAGCTTTATTGTCTGGAGTTGTTCCTTATACGTTTTATGTGTGTTTTGAAGTTGTTCTAGTTGGTTTTGATCCGCCCGAACGCCTTTTCACCCGAGAAGTCCATTTTAGAGTACCAGGTTGTCGTCTTTCAAGTAAGTATCTTGCCTAACCTTGTGTGGGGGAATTACCCCTTAGAATTTGAGTCTTCTATGTTGATTGTAGTCCGTGTACGCGAGGTGACGAGTGTGTGCTCGGACTTATTTGTATAAGGTTGGCCTTTTAGGGTTCTTAGGTCCTTATATTCACCTTGTATGAAGTTGTTCTTGATACGCTTGAGTTCTAAATTGCTAGTTTCACCCCTACATACTTTGATTAGAGCTAATTGCTTTAGGATTCACCCTTGCCGCCTACTTGACCCTGATTTTGACTTAACCAAAAGGTTTTACCTCTTCTATCGTCATGCTATATTTTCATAAACTGCTTATAATTAATTGAATTGTTAAAAAGCTCTCATAATTTCTCAACCTCATAAGGGGTTTAGATAACTTATATCTTAGTCGACTTGTCCCTACTTGAAGTTATTTGACTTGTGTTGGCTTCTTATTGTTGACTTGAATTTTGTGAATTTATTGCTTTGTCTTGTTTTCCCCTGGTCAAGCAGTTCTCTTTACATTTAGTATTTCTTTACCGTGATTATTCCTTGTGAACGATGTTCTACTGTTTCTTTGTGAATTGAAAATCTTGTATTGATTTATTCGTCGTACCTTGTATTATTGTCATGGTTGCTTTGTATTTGATATGGTGATGTACGAGTTTTCTGTCGTGCTATAATTGTTATCTTTGTTTGTTGCACTGCATATTTAAATTGGGACTACAGACGTATTCCAGGAGATTCCCCTGTATTGCATATTTAAATTGGGACTACAGATGTATTCCGGAAGATCCCCCTGTACTGCATATTTAAATTGGGACTACAGACGTATCCCGGGAGATCCCATGTACTGCATATTTAAATTGGGACTACAGACATATTCCGAGAGATCCCCCTGTACTGCATATTGACTTTGGGACTACAGACGTATTCCGGGAGATCCCTCATCACTGCATATTGTTTTGGGACTACGAACGTATTCCGGGAGATCCTCTGTATTGTGTGATAAATTCGAAAGTATGGGACGAGATCCCGGTAGATTTTATCAAAGAAACTATGTTTCAAAGACAATTATTTGGAAGGTCCAATTGAAAAGCATTTATCTTGAATAAAACTATGTTGAAAGACATTCCTTTAGAAAAGTATATTTGAAAAGCGTTTAGGTTGAAGAAAACTATGTTTGAAGGATATCTTCTTTGGAAAAGTATATTTGAAAAGCATTTATCTTGAAGAAAACTATGTTTGAGAGACATCTCTTGGGAAAATATATTTCAAAAGAATTTTCCATTAAAAAGATATTACCTTAAAACTTTCAACATAAAAACTTGCGGGTGAAAGTTTACACTCGAAGATTTTGACCATTTTATTGGAATTTGCGGCTAAGGCCTGATGTGGAGACTAATGTAGTGCTGAGTTACTACTTGTCTTTATTGTGTTGTGATTTCCGGACTTGGGTTGTGTTCCTGTCCATCATTCGGTATATTATTTCGGTGATCCGTTACTATTTACTATTTTTCTTCCTTATTGTAATCGTTCTGTTGCTAGTCATATTGTGTAGATAATAGATAGAGGTTATGTTTCTGTTATCTCCTGTACTTATGCTTATTCAGTTTATTAAACCAGTGGGTGTCTTGACTAGTCCTCATCACTACTTCACCGAGGTTAGTCTTGATACTTACTAGGCATCGCTGGGGTGTGCTCATACTATACTTCTGCACATTTTTGTGCAGATCCAAGTATTGATCGTTAGTAGTTGTGTGGATTCTTGCTGAAGAGACTCAAGGTAGACCTGTCGTCGCGTTCGCAGGTTTCAGAGTCACCTTCCTATTCTGTATTTACACTGTTTTTACTTACTTCCAAACAACTGTATTTAGAAGTTGTAGCAAACTCTGCACAACTTATGACTTGTACTGCCGTGTTTTTGGGAATATATTTATTGTATAAAGAATTCTTTATTTCAGAAAAATATTAGATTTTATTATTATTGTTGTTATTCCATGAATATTAGGCTTACCTAGTCCTTAAGACTATGTGTCATCACGATACCCAATGGAGGGAAATTTGGGTCGTGACAACAAACACCATATAAAATCACTTTTACCCAAAAAAGAAGAGAAAAAGAAGAAGAAGAAGAAAGAGGAGAATGCCTGAAATTGTTTAAACGGTGGTACACATTAAAAAAAAGAAGTGCGTACAGCTTACAGGGGGACCAAATAAGACGCACTATGCAATTTTTACGTTCCATCGGGCTAGCTAGGCCCCAATTTAAAGAAATATAATTTGTATTATATATTTTTTTTACAGTATAATTAATATAATCTAGTGGCAAGTTAGAAATGTCTTGTTTGAAAATCCTCGTACTTATTAAAGTTTTTTAGTCATATAATTTTATAATTCTTAAAGAAATAATTATTTAGGAGGAAGGAAGTTTGATTGGAGAATTAGAAATATCAATTAAAGAGAGACAAGTGGTTCGATATTCTATAAAATAACATAATTAAAGTATTTAAAACAATTACAACTCGGCTAAGATCATAAATTGGAAATCATTAGCATTTTTATGAGTTTGAGAGCATATAATTTCCTTAGTTACAGATAGATAGATTTCTTTTGATACTTATTAAGTAGCAAGAGTTTTGCTAATTATATGTGGTGATTTAAGCTTAATTTTAGAAGAAATTAAGGGGGAAAACTTAATTCATGAAATGAATCTCAAGAATTAATTTGTTCTTCATATACAGTTTATGCTTAAGACTATTAATTCTCAGTGGACCAAATAAGAGAATTTAAAGATAATTTCATCTTGACTGATACCACTACCTTATATTTCAATACTGCCAATAATTTTTATTTTTAATATTTGCAATACATTATAGAAATTTTAAAAGTACCGGATAAATTATGCATAAAGATTTCTATTCAATTCAGAAAAAAATAAATAGGAAAAAACTAATTACATGAGAACCATACTTAACTTAAAAGGAATAAAATATAACCTTATACAATTACCAAAATTCAAAGTAGTTTTAACCCCTTCTTTTTAATCTACTTCATCCCAAAATATATGTACAAACCTCTTTTACAAAAATATAAAATAAAATTATTTAATACAAATTCTAAGAAAGAAGAGAAAAATATTATGACATGTTCATGCAAAGAAAAAAAAATTCTCATAATCGTGATATGTTTTCTCGTAAAGAATAACTATTTATATAAAAGATCTTGAGTAATTTTAAACATTTTTACCAACAAATTATTATTTCAAACCTGTAAGAAGGTAGATTTTGACAATCTTCAAAAAGAACATGAAGTAAGGTGCATCACAAAATCGGTGGCAGATGAGATAAATATTTTTAAAAGACATAAAGTAACTTGTATAATGTCATGACCCAAAATTCAACTCATACATTCCAATACTTTCAAATTCAAAATATATTAAAACATGTTTAAATAAGTAAAATCTCATAAAACTGGATGAAAACGTCACAACTCAATACTGAATTTTTTCAAAATCCGGATGTCACTGAGTACATGAGCATCTATATAATGTCAGAGTGTGATACGCTGTCTAGAAAGTAGAACTAAATAAATAAAATTAAAAGAAAGGAGAAGGAGAGTCAAGGTCTGCGGATGCCAAGGCAGCTACCTCGAAAATCTTCGAACAACTCAAACTCCACGATCAACAACCTCTGTGCTCGGAAGCACCTGAATGTGCACACGAGGTGCATGGTGTAGCGTGAGTACAACCAACTCAATGAGTAACAACTATAACATGTGGTTGAAAGTAATAACAAGCTCGCACAGTACAGTCAACATACAAAATTAACAGTACAAAAATTAACAAATATTATGACAAATATTATCTCAGAAAACTCATAGTCTGCAAGTAACAATAGAGGAATTTAGACATGCTTCCAGGTTTAACAATTAAGCTCAATGCAGGTAAAAATATATCAAGTCGGAATGATATGAGGAATATGACATCTCTATATCTACATGCCGATATTCATATCGTATGTGATACAACACCGTAAAAGCCTCACGTATTCACACTCTCGGAGTACACCACCTGATTGTCTCAATTCTCACTCATCACACTCAATCACTCAGCACTGTACATGGCAGATCCAGTCCGAATCGAATATCGTGAATCAATAACAACTGCACTCATTGTGGGTGTGCAGAATCTGGAGGGGAGATCCAGCCAAAGCGCTATAATAAGCCAATCATGGAATGAATCAATAAAACCTGCTGCGACGTGCAACCCGCCCAAAATATCCTCACAAACAGGTCCTCGACCTCACTAGACATCAATCTCTCCAATCTCTCGGGCTCACAACACTCATGCTAAGCAACCCAAATCAATGATACATGATGTGACAATGTATGATAACAGAGACTAAGATATGATATAAAATGATGAATGCTACTAAGTACATAACTGAAATTAAGCAAATAACTTAACAACAAAGAATGACTATTGTGGGTCCCAATAGAACAACACATAGCTTAAACATGATTTCTAACATAAATCACAACTCAAGTGCTCTAACACATAAGGTACATTAATAATATCCAGATAAGATGACTACACAGTTCCACGGAATTTCTTGTATCACAATTACTACAGTGCACGCCCACACGCCCGTCACCTAGCATGCGCGTCACCTCAACACCAATCACATAGCACATAATTTCAGGGATTCATACCCTCGTAACGAAGTTTAAAAGTGTTACTTACCTAAACCGTGCAAATCTCTACTCCAACAAGCCCTTGTCTCCCGAATCGGCCTCTAAATTCCTCGAATCTGGACACAAACAATTCGATACAATCAACTCAAGCTATAAGAATCAATTCCATATGAAAATGCTAAGTTCTTTATCAAAAGTCAAATAGTCAACCCCCCGGCTCACGTCTTGGAATTCGATAAAAGTTACAAAATCTGAACACCCATTCAACCACAAGTCCAACCATACCAAAATTACTTAAATCCGACACCAAATTGTCACTCAAATCCACAAATTTAACTCTCCAATCCCTAGCCCCAAACTCCAAAAATTCCACCTAAAAAATACACAAACTATATGAGAAATTCAATGGGGAAACAACATTATTGAATAAAAATGTTCAAGGGTGACTTACCTCAAGAAATACCTCAAAAATTTCTCCAAAATCGCCTTAGTACGAGCTTGAAATGTCTTAAATGATAAAATCACGAAACCCTCGAGTTTTAAACACTGCCCAGCCCTTTTCGCTTATGCAGATCATTTAACTGCATCTGCGGTTCCGCTTTTGCGGTCAAAGCTCCGCATTTGCGGATTCACACTGAACACCGGCCGTTCACACATACGGCCACTAATATGCACCTGCGACCTCACTTCTGCGAGAAAACTTCTGCTTCTGCAGACTTGCCTCACCATGCTGCCTTTCGCTTTAGTGTTGCCTCTTCCGCATCTGCGGACTCGCAGGTGCGGCAATTCCCTTCGCACCTGCGCAACTCCCTAACTCTCCCAAATCCTCAGATGACTTCTTCGCTTCTCTGGTCGCGCACCTGCGACCAACTTTTCGCAGGTGCGGTCGCACCAGACCTGGTGCACTTCAGCAATCCTTCAATTCCAAACTTCAATCCGTTAACCATCCGAACTCTACCTTAGGCCCCCGAGACCTCAACAAAATATACCAACAAGTGCTAAAACACGCTACAAACTTAGTCGGGGCCTCAAATCACATCAACCAATATCAAAAACATAAATCGCACCTCAATCCAAGCCTAAGGGATACTAAGAAATTTCAACTTCTAGAATCGATGCTGAAACCTATCAAATCACGTTCGATTGAACTCAAATTTTGCACACAAGTCATAAATAATACAACGGACCTATTACAACTCCCGGAACCAAAATCTAAGCCCGGTAACCACAAAGTCAACTCTCGGTCAAACTTCTAAATTTACAAAACTTTTAATTTTTTTAAACTTTTTTTAATTTTTTAACTTTCGCCATTTCAAGCCAAATTCCACTACAGACCTCCAAATCACTATCCAGACACATTTCTAAGTTAAAAATCACCCTACGGAGCGATTGGAACCATTGAAACTCCATTCCGAAGTCATTTACACATAAGTCAATATCTGGTCAACCTTTTCAACTTAAGCTTCCAACCTTGAGACTAAGTGTCTCAACTCATTCCGAAACATCCCCGACACCAAACCAACTACCCCGAAAAGTCACGTAACAATAATTAAGCATAAAATAAGCAGTAAATATGGTAATGGGGCTACACTCAAAACAACTGGCCAAATCGTTACATACAATAATTAAAATTTCAAACAAATATATTTCTAATATATAAAGGCAAAAGTTCACTTCACTTCTTTAATATTCTAACTTTCATTCTTAATGAAATTATTTATTTCAAATCAGATGTAGATTTAAAATTTTAAAGTTTATGAGCTACGTTCTAAATTATAATCTTTTAAGTTATTCAGTTCTATACATATTCAATGAATTTTTAAAATAAATACAGAGCTTGAACCAAAGGTACTGGATTTGCCCGAACCCGTAGTCAGCACTCCAACTCACTAAGAAGCAAAAATATTGAAGGTTTAAGGATAAAAGATATAATAAGATCTAATAAATTCTCCATGATATAAATAATATTTTATTTATGGTGAATGTCTATCTTTTAGAGAGATATTAGAGTTTGTTACTTTGTTCATAAGTCAATTTTTCCCTATAATATAGGAGTTCATTCTAAATCAATAAGAATTCTCTCTTTCTACTTTTCTCTGCAATTCTCTTCTTCTTTTATTGTTTTATAACACATTATCAACATGAGAATCTAACCAATTGAGAAGAGGGTGGTTGATTTAATTTGTAGATATACTATTACTTAGTTGTCTAATATTTGAGAAATTAAACCACCCATGGAGTGAAGATATAGTAATTTGCATGAGGATCTTGCATGAATGCATTGATATTCCTATACTAGGCATCTGCTTTGGTCACCAGGCTTTAAGATACATGCATGTTGCTCAACTTGTACATAATATTGAGCAAACTGATTGCATGAGCTTCCTTCAGGAATAAGTTGTGGATTTAAGGTAAGTATTTTACCTTGTTTCTCTCTTCTAAATTCTTGAAATTCTATAATTTGATTTTAATTATGTGTAGAGACAATAAATTTAATTATAATTCTAATAAAGTTTGTAAGATATTATAACCACCCGAGGTGGTAAAATTTCTGTGTCTTGCCATGATCAACTTCATGTATGATTGTGAATACAAGAAGTGAAACACATGTTCCAATGGATTTGCTTCATTCTTGTCCCATAAGAGAATGTGGTAGCAGTATATGCTAAGTCTGAAAGAAGATAAAATTACTAATGTGAAGGTATCAATGGATGTGGGCATGGCAATAAACGAAATTATAATCGTCATCATTGTGCTAATGAGAACAATAAGGATTCTCAAAATAATCCTTTACTCTATGAAAGTAATATTTTTCATCAATTTGACACGGGATTTTGTAAAGCACATATAGATGATTATGGCCCATTCATGATGTCAATGTGACAACATGTGATTTATGAATACATATTTATTCTTGCAAGAAATATGAACATGCTAGTGGTAGTTAATAGACCACATTCGCCTCTAGAAGGAGGTTTGATATGAAATAAGAAAATAATTTTATTATTATGACATGAATGATCATTGATCACGTACCTTTTATGATTATGCTAATATGATTATTACACGGCAAAAGTAATGGAAGGAACATAACTTGCCTATAATGATTTTGACCACAACCATAATAGTATAACTTTCTCTTTGAAAGAGATATTTACCATATGAATGTTGATGAATATGTGATAGTACAAAATTAATTGAGAGCTCTAGATTCAACTATATACTATTTTGGAGAGATAAAATTGATTATCAATAAGGCATTGTGTCGTAGTAAGTCTCAAAGTAACTTATTGAGTTTCTAAAGTATTTGCGAAAGCGGTTGGCTATATTAAGACAATAAATAAATGAAATATTTAATATGTTTTATTACTACAACTTGTAGCGAGGTAATATGTATGTGAAAGGCGACAACTTAATTCTTTATTTTATATTAAACAAATAAAAAAATGCCACAATATAGTAAAATTTTATCGATATAAGAACCCATATCATAATAAATTTGGTGTTTATTGATAATTGTCATGGTGTAAACCTGAAGTTTATCAATATTGATAATTTATCCAATTGGCTTAATTGGTTTAGCCATGTTAATTTATGTATGATGTTCTAAAATAAAAGAGAATTCACATGGTTAAGAATTAAAGAACTAGAAAGTTCTTTACGAATTCTCTTTTATTGCTTGTTCTCATTAATTAGCAGACCAACTAAAACTAGAAGCTAATCCCATGAATGCTGGAAATATCAAAGGTGAATATGGGTCCATTCACCTGCAATTTATACCACATAAGATGCATATGTGAGATGGTTACATGTGCAATTGATATTCACCGGCAACCTGGTATTTGCGAGGTAACTTGCTCAAAAATTTAATTTAGAGCATAATTTTTAGATTTTCTATTCAAGACCGTTCATCTTGATAAGTTGATTTACATCACAGTTGGTTTAGCAAAATGATTTATTGAGTGCCTCCACTTAATAGCTAAACTATTGCCTATGAGAAAAAAAATTATCTATATCAGTTTAATCTACATTATATATAAAAGTATATTATGTTCTCCCCTCACAAGTGTTTTAAGGTCAGGAATCAAATAATTTCATCTTATTATTATTGATATGCGGTGTATATTATGATTAACACCATAACGCACAAAGTGGGTTTTCAAAGTTGAGGAAACAAGTTAGTTTTTCTAACATGAGGGGGAGACATGATAAACACTTGAGAAAAAGTTACGTAGAATGAATTATCATTTATACGTCTAGATCCTCGAATAATATAATATGAAATTGAAGTTCATAAAAAGATAATTCTTCTGCAATATATTGCAGAGCATATCAAACACATTTGTTGACCCAATAAAAGCATTTAGATTCTCACTACAAATTTTCCTATTAGAATAAGTCCTAGAGACAATGTCTATGGTACACTTAAAGTGTATAGAAAAATCAATTTCAAATAAAATTCTTGATAAAGAAGATGAGAAAATGATCATAATAAAGAGGTTAGAAGATCATATGATATATCACTTTATAAAATCTAAGGAGAGGTTTAGGAACGTACACGTATGAATATCAGTTCACTCTGCACTTCAGGCTTCACATGGTGCTTCACTTATCCATGGGTCCCAGAGTGCTCATTTCAGACAGTTTCCACAGCCACATTAGCAGAGAGGTTTCTTTGACTGTGGGGATACCAGGAACACAGTGAGATCCAGACTCTGGGCGAGGATACCACCACGTTATACTCAGGCTATGGGTTCGGATCTAGTTGTTACTACACCGGCACAACCATCTAGAGATGAGGGACAAGTGGGTAGAGGGCGTCCTAGAGGGGGAGGTCTAGCCCATTGTTATGATTTCTCTAGTAGGGATGAGGCAGCTGCATCAGATGATGTCTCCATGGGTATGTTTCCAGTTTCTCATTGAGATGCATCGTTTTTATTTTCATTTGGTCTTATTTATCAGTGTGACACACCCTATCTTGCTTCATATATGGGTATGTTTCGTGATTCTTGTACTCTATTTATATGTCTACCTGTGGGAGCTCTATTTTGGTAAGTCGTGATTATCACTCTTGTTGGGCCACTATGGAGGATTATGAGACTAGGGAAGACTTTCTGTTACTTATACGGTAGGTTTTGACGTGATTTCTAGATAGTATGTCCATGACTTGTGATTTGGGTGCTCTATAGGTATGGGAAGTTTGTAACGTGTTGTGGTTTTGTTCTAGGGTTGACTTAATAGTAGGTTTTTAGTTGTCGGGATGTTTATCTTACTTGTGATTCCGAGTTGAGGATGGAAACCTCGTGTTTTGGGATAAGTGTGGAGTTAAATTAGGTTGAGATTTTTGTGATTAGTTCGTATGCATTGCTTCTTCCTCATGGAATGGATTCATAGTATGGTACCGATAGGGAGTTATACCGGTTGGACTTGTTTTATAGATCTCTCATGTGTTTCTCTTTCCATATTCAGTCATATTCGAGTTATGCTTGTTGGGTTTGGATTGCGATGTATGTGCCTAGGTGGCACTTGATGTGGCTTGTTGGTCGAGTGAGAAGTTATGAGTTTCACGTGTTTTTTACATCATGAGCAGTGTTGTGAAGGTCTAGAACAAGGTTCTAATGGTTATGAGGCTATTTACCTGGTAACAGGTTGAGCAATGGGCAACTATTGTGGTCAGAGTTATTGCTATGGGGATATGGGTGATGTGTTATGTCGTATGGTTATACCTTGTGGACGTTTACATGAGCTGTTGCAGCTGATTGAGGGTGATACGGTGTGTTTATGTGAAAATCAAGTCTTTGGTGGATGTTTAAATTTGATTCTAAGGCTTAATGGCATGGGTGGAGGGAAAAATCTTCAGTCGAGATGGTGTTGTCGGGAATATGTAGATTGGGATGATGTGGGATCACCCGTGTGTATGTGTATGTGTATGTGTATGGTGATTTTATACAGTGATTTGATGTCTTTGGAATAACTCTTGGCATGCCCGAGGACGAATATTTGTTTAAGAGGGGGAAAATGTAACGGCTAGGCCAGTCGTTTTGAGCTTTAGCGTTCCATTTGGTAACTTGAGGTCTTGAGTGCTTCATATTGTGTATTATGACTTACGTGCATGGTCGGTTTCAGTTTTCGAGTGATTCAGGAGTGATTGGGAAGAATGATTCTCATTTTAGAAGCTTTAAGTTGGAATAGTTGACCAAATTTGACTTTGCATATATGATGTCGGATCAGAGTTTTGATGGTTTTGTTAGGTCAGAATGGTAATTTTGGACTTGGGCATATTCCCGGAGTGGAATTCGGAGGTTCCTAGGATGATTTGGCTCGTTTTGCCGAAAGTTAGCAATTTGAAGGTTTAGAATTTTCTAATTTTGACCATGATTTGACATATTGGCTATCCGATTCAAATTTAGGTTTAGCCATTATGCGACCGCAGATCCGTGTCAGGGCTCCAAATTTCTAAAGTTTAAACCCGAACCTATGTCGTTAAAACATATGTTATGGTTCATTTTGAGCATTTTTTCTGATGCTTTAGAGTGAGAGAAAGAGTCCTAGAGCGAGAGAGTGATCTCCATCTAATTATTCCTCAATTCTTGCATAAAACCTTGAAGATTGTCAAGTGAAGTTCATAAGTCTTCTCCTTAAAGGTAAGAATCTATGCCCTAGCTCATAATTTTGAAATTTCTACCAAAATGGGTAATTAGCAAGATAGTTCATGGGCTTGAGGGTTATTTGTTTTGCATGCATGGGTGGTGAAGGAACATAGGATGAGTGTGAGATAAAAATGGTAAAGGATGGGGTATGGGTTGATTGAATATTTCACAAAAGATCTTAAAAACATAATGCACATGTAGTGCTTGATAATGCGCTCAAATAGGCTAAAGTATTGATCATCCTTCTAATTCTTGAATCAACTTGTGAAATTCCTAAAATAGATTGAAAGTGCTAAGGGTTCCGGAATTTATTGTAGAACGTAAGGAAACTCTATTGAGGTATGTATGGCTAACCCCCCCACCCCC
>ML393674.1:108519-125878 GCA_005239525.1 Nicotiana knightiana
TGGTTTGGGAAAGGAAAGATGCTCTTGCAGCCAAAAAACAAACAAAGAAAAGGCGAGACCAAGGAGAAAGTTCAAAGGGGTCCAACCCTGAAAATCTAATGATTTCTGATCAGAAGATTCCGGACTTCTATGTCTCCCAGCCAAGAAACATGTCAGAAGGAGATACTACATGGTCAGAATCTCTAAATTCCTCTGACAATGAAACAATGGAAGAAAGCTCTCAATCAAGGAATGAATCCACAGAAAACTCTTCCGAAGAAGATGATCCCCCGATATTTGTGAGTCAACCAAGAGATCCAGAAATATCTGAAGTAGAGGAGGAACGAGAAGGCATGACAGATGAACCGATACCAGAAAGAAGACAGGAACCCATGGCGTCAAAACCAGTTGGAACTGGCTTCCACACTTTCACCTTAGACGACGTCAAAGTTTCAAAATGGCCTCAAAGAATCCAAGACTTCTATACTTGGATGGTGACCAAAAATTTGGTGGAACGAGAAAAGTATATCATCCTGTCAGAACTAACTTCACGGTTCTCAGGAATCCTTAGGGATTGGTGGAATTCACTTGGGATTCAAGATAAAAATACTTTTCTTACATCCCAGGATTTTGCCTTCAACATCAGAATCCTACATGAAGTTTTCTGCGGAGATACTAGCCAAAGACAGGAGAAAATGCGAAGACAACTCTTCGAGATGAAGTGTGTGTCACTCGAAAGAAATGACATTGACAGACATTTTCAAAAAATGGCAAAGATATACTTTGAAATCGGTGGAGACATCAACCTAAAGCAAGCCTTTGTTTCTTCCCTTCCAAACATGTTAGCAAGCCAAACCATGACCATCATTGAAGAAAAGTTTCAATCAATAACAGCCCCACAAGTCGGCTACATTAGACAAGCTATTTTTGTAGCACTGGAGGACATTTGCACAAAGCGCTCAGCCCTAAAACAAATTATCCAACACAATCCAGCGCTTGACAAAGTATGTCGCAGATCCGACCTGATCACTGGATCAGCATGTTCTTGCAAAACATCTAGGCGACACAAAGGATTCAGGAGTTTCAGATGGCCAAGAATTCCAGATGGAAAACCAAGGTCCAAGAGACGCACAAAATATTTCAGACGTAGAAGGCAGGAAAATTTCCACAGGAAGAACAGATGCTTTATTTGCCACAAGATTGGACATTTCGCAAAAAACTGTCCTCAATCAAGAAGATCTGTTAAACTCCTTCAAGAAATTGAAGATTACACTGGCATACATCTCGGAAAAGAGGAGGACCTTGAATCTATATTCTCTGTGGATGATGAACCTAGTGAAGAAACTCTTTTCTCTCTGGATATCTATGAAGATCAAGGCAGTGATAANAATCTGTTAAACTCCTTCAAGAGATTGAAGATTACACTGGAATACATCTCGGAAAAGAGGAGGACCTTGAATCTATATTCTCTGTGGATGATGAACCTAGTGAAGAAACTCTTTTCTCTCTGGATATCTATGACGATCAAGACGATGATAACTATCAAATTTCAGAACCAGAGATCGAAGCCCGAGAGGAGATCAACGCACTCGCAGTCGTTCCTCAAGTAGAACTCAAAGTCTATTCATCCAAATGGGATCGACCGATTCGAGTTATTGGTTTCATCGACACTGGAGCTGCTTCCTCACTCATAAATCCTAATGTACTTCCTGAAGACCAATGAGTGCCGCACTTTAAGGATTTCAACACTGCATCAAATGGAATTCTGACTACCACTGTCATCATAAAGCATCCGGTCACAATCGAGTTCTTTCCAGGATTGAAGTACAGGGCCAAGCTTATAGGATCTGATGTACCAGGAAAAGATCTTATTGTTGGATTCGACATTTACAGACAACTCAAAGATCAACTCCAGATCAAGGCTCACGGAATAGCTTTTAAGAAGCAGTTCAAACCATATTCCGATATTCCAAGGCTATTCCAAATCACCAACGACGAACAAATCAAGGAGATTGAGCAAAATATCATTGAGCGTTCATGTGCATAATCCCACAAGGATTTCATGAAGAAAGAGAAAATCCCGTTATGGAAAAATGAGGAATTTTTCATCAAGCTCCCTTTCAAGAAGAATGAAAACATCAATCCAACAAAAGCAAGTCATTCAGGCATGAATCCAGATCATCTCCAGCTTGCAAAGAAAGAATGTGAAGAACTTTTGGAATTTGATCTAATAGAGCCATCCGATTCACAGTGGGCATGCGAAGCATTCTATGTCAATAAAAAAGCTGAGCAAACAAGAGAAAAACTCAGGTTAGTCATTAATTACCAGCCACTTAACCATTTCCTCCAAGATGATAAATTTCCTATTCCAAATAAACTCACTCTTTTCTCCCACTTAGCCAAGGCCAAATATTTTGCCAAGTTTGATTTAAAATATGGATTTTGGCAATTGGGAATTCACCCTGAAGAAAGACCCAAAACTGGTTTTTGCATCCCCGATCATCACTTCCAATGGAAGGTCATGCCCTTCGGATTAAAGACTGCACCCTCATTATTCCAAAAAGCCATGATAAAAATATTCCAACCCATCCTCCATACCTCTTTGGTCTACATTGATGACATCCTGCTATTTAGCAATACATTGGAGGAACATGTCATTTTGCTTCGTCAGTTTGAGGCATTGATAACACAATATGGAATCATGCTTTCAGAAAAAAAGATGGTTCTTGCACAGAAGGAGATTGATTTTCTTGGAATGCATTTTATCCAAGGTGCATACAGTCCAGGGCCACATATATGTCAAGAACTACTCAAATTTCCAGATACCAGCTTCACAACAAAGCAGATCCAACAGTTCTTGGGTGTAATAAATTATGTGAGAGATTTCATACCAAATATTTCTACATGCATTTCTCCACTTACAGACATGCTCAAGAAAAATGCTCCATCATGGGGAAAGAAGCAAGATGAAGCAGTCAGGGAAATAAAGGAGATTTCAAAAAATGTCAAGTCCCTCTACATCCCTTCAGACGTTAAGAAAATACTGCAGACTGATGCCAGCAATGAATACTGGAGTGCCATTCTATTTGAAGAAAAAGATGGCCAGAGAAAAATATGCGGATATTCCAGCGGAAGGTTCAAAGAGGCGGAGCAACATTATCACTCCATATTCAAGGAAATACTTGCAGTGAAAAATGGAATCAAGAAATTCAATTTTTTCCTGATTCACACAGAATTTCTGATAGAAATGGATATGAAGGCTTTCCCAAAGATGATCCAGTTGAATGCAAAAATTATTCCCAANGTTTCCCAAAGATGATCCAGTTGAATGCAACAACTATTCCTAATCCGCAAATTCTCAGGTGGGCTCAATGGTTCTCTCCATACAAGTTCCAAGTCAAGCATCTCAAAGGAAAGGATAATATTCTCGCAGATTTTCTATCTCGACCAGAAGAATTTTCAAGGAGATTTTCCTCGGCAAAGCTGAATCCTAAGAACAACCTAACCAATCAGATTTTCATGTTCTCAAATATATCGGGAACAAGTTCATTGAAGCCAACAAATCATCCATCGGAGTTGTTCAACCTCATGGATCCCTTTGATCCGTCAATTATTATGGAAATAAGGACTTATTATGAGCTTCAAATTTTCGAGCAACACGGAGGATCAATTCTCAAGCCATATGGGGTAAATCCATAATATCCTTTTATATTCATAGCTCAAGCGAAGGATTTTCCACAAGAATTATTATGGTTTTTCTGGTATATGTGCCATCAGTACTACATTTTCATGGAATTCAAGTGCAATGTCTTCAAAGATTTTGACAACATTGAACCAGCTCTTAAAGTATTTCTACTATGGTTCAAGCCTAGAAGATATTGGATAAAATGTTTTAATGATTCCTACAATGCAAAGGTATTCATGTTTCACAGGCCAATAAAGATTATTAACGGAAAAGTCCAGGCACAAGCAGAGTCATCATTCTGGTGGAAACTTCCCGTGTCCATTTTATCCATGGAAGAAGAATACAGTGAAGCACAGAGAGTTATCTTCCAGCAAAACAGGTGCATCCCGAAAGAAATATGGCCAAAAGNTAGGCACAAGCAGAGTCGTCATTCTGGTGGAAATTTCCTGTGTCCATTTTATCCATGGTAGAAGAATATAGTGAAGCACAAAGAATTATCTTCCAGAAAAATAGGTGCATCCCGAGAGAAATATGGCCAAAAGATTGGGCAAGCTAGAATTATACCAGCACTCATCCTCACTGGGAAAAAGTCCGAGAAGCAGCAAAAGAATATCANAGCCATTACTACACAAGATCTATGAAAAGATGCCTAGAAGACAAACCGAGAAAATCAATGGAAGATAATCATCCTTGTTAATCTCACCATAATCCCACATTACCTACCAAAAAACCCTAAAAAATCATCTACCCATGCCAAGACAAAATTCCACATCCTTCCAAACCATCTGGGTCCCACTTTCACATGCTTCCACATGCCTCTATATGTCCCGTCACATGAAGCACACTATTTTCACATGCTTTCATATGTTCCCACAAACTTTCACATGCTAAACCATGTATATCTCACCTGTTTCACATGTTTTCAGTAGTTTTTAGTGGCTTTGCCTAAAGGTCCTTCACATGTAAAAAGGGGCCCACTTGTAGATAGGTTTGCCATGTCATATAGGTTTATTTTAATGAAAGTTTGTCTTGTAATAACCTCCTAGTCCTATATAAAGGAGGTCTTGTAGTAGTTGTAGGATCATCTTGTAACTTTTCTAAACCTTTGTGATATACTACATATGAGTTCCTTCTAAATTTCCTTCTTGTTCTTTCTTTCGAATGGATGGAAAGGCCGGTCCATGTATGAAAATAGAGTAAGAATACTCTAAGAAAGTTAGCTTGTTGTAGTACGAATGTTTTCTGAGTTTTAACAGTTGGGTTGATTGTAGTACAACAGTTTTCTGAGTTGTGTAGCTTGGCAAGCCGTCCCTTATGGGTTGTTGAAGCCAGCCCCTTTGGTAGGAAAACTGTTGCGACTACAAGCAAATTAACTGTTAGTGTAGCTTGGCAATAACCAACCCTTTTGTAGGAAAACCTTCGTATATATGATATAGTTTGCTTACTTGGAGTCTCTTGCTCTGTTCATCTTACTGTGGTATCAGAGCCAGCCCATCCTTTCAGAGGGAGGAACAATTTACTAAATATGTCTGAGTCGTTTTCATCATCCTCTTCCTTAGCAAAAGTAGGAAAAGTAGAAAAGTGGGGAATATGCTTGTGTTGACATGGGATAGAAGGTAGGTTTTGAAGAGAAGAGTGGGGTTTTTTGTGACTCAAAACGATCATTTCTCAAAAGTTGGATCTGTTCCTTGAGTGAAATCGTCTCTTTTTTTTGTTGTTGAAAGAACTGGAAAAGTGAAGTTCCTGGCGGACAAATCTCATATTGTAAATTTGCCAATCTTAGCTCCAAGGCTTTGATTAGTCCTGCATGCTGAGACGATGTCTGCTCCACCTTTTTCTCAATTGTTTCTACTTTGCTCATCAACTTGTTTTGTGTATGGGCCACATTTTTTATGGTGTTGCCAATATTATTGAGCACTTTGTTTTGGCAGATGGAATTTTCTGATTGCCAGTTCATTGTCGCCTCGATGTCACTTGTTGGGGGTTTTTCTCCAGAAGGTAGTACAATTTTTTTCTTGGGGATTTTTGGAGCATGGCTGATACCTTCTTTTTCAAAAGGTTGGAGTGGAGGAAAATCTTGGGTATGGCTGGAACTTGAAGGGCTCATCATGAATATTTGTGGGTGTGTGGATTTTTGGGTTGATGGAGTTTTAGGTTTAGGTGGTTTATTGGATTCTGGGGTGATTTCACTATCTTCCCAACTTGGAGTGAAGTTTTTTGGTAATTTTGGCCATTCTTGGGGTTTGTAGCTGACAAGAAATTCATATTTTCCTGGACGGCTTAATGAACCAATTGAAGGGTCTTTATTTTCATATCTGGCTCGGAATTGCTTTTCAGTAAGCTCCCCCTTTTTCTTGGATTTTTGTTTGGGCTTGTTGAGGCCAAATCTTTCCCAGTGACGCTGGTGGTGTTCATCATATTCTCCAATTGGATCTTCCAAACAATCTTGGCAATCGCAATCGAGATCCCAAGGGCAGTGTCCCGTAAAGGGGCATTTGTACCACCAAACTCTTTTGCCTTCTTTGTCGAAATGTTGACACCAGTCATGTTCTTCCATGATGGTTTGTATATTCCAGAAAAGTTCTCTTTCAGGGTCAGGGTCAGGATATTTATCTTTGGGTTGGATCATTTGGCAAGAAAATATGGTTTTATTTGGTTTTTTGAGATGGGAATGGTCAAAACTTATGAAAACGGTTTTATCATTTCTTTTGGTAAAACTTGGCTCACCAAATTGTAGAGGTTCTTCTGGTTCCCTTAACTTTTCATAATTTGTGATCCAGGAATCAGGAAGAATTTTGACAAGCTCATCTCTGGAAATTTGTCTGGGTATTTGGGTGCACATGGTGTTTCCTTTGGTAGCATCAATATTCAAGAGTAAAGCATTTNATAATTTGTTGCATGTTGTGATTTACTCCTTAATTGATCTAAGTGAAAGGTTTCTGGTCGATGGGGTGTGTATCATGTTCGTGATTTAGAGTTGATAATGGGATTCTCGTATTTTCATATTGTGGAAGTATGGATGCGGTGAGCCATGTGGGATTGAGATGTAATGGACAAGGTTCTGATTTTTCTTTGAAATGAACGTCCCGAGTTCTAGATAATATGGGGGATATCAGATGTTTAAGAGAAATCTAGCACTATCTTGCATCACTTGAGTAGAGTGTGCGTTGTGGAAGGCACATTGTGTATTGATTTGCGAATCCTGGGCTATTATACAGAGATCGTGTGGTTGATAATCGTTGATGTTCAAATTTTTGCTACTTTACGTGGAAGGTTTATAGGAGTGCTTCTCATGAGGAGATTGTTTATGCATGATGTATCAGACATTTAAGTGGGAGAGACAGAGATCAGGTATGGAGATTTTTGTATTCTCGAGGTTTAGATATTGGGTCTTTATGGAGGCAGATTATTCCATTGGTTGTGGACTATGAAATTATATTAAGGGCTAGATCGTCGATTGTATGTCTCATTTATTATCACTATGGATTTTTTAGAGGTTATTTACCGATTTTTGGATGATCTGAATCCGTTTGGGGGCCTATTAGTAGGCCTAATGAGAATGAATATTCTATACTGGATCAAATTTGCTTACGCTTTTTCTATGGGTGTTCGTCGGGCGAATGTATGTTATTCCTGCCCTGATATATTTCATGTGTTACTCTCTTATGCTATGATGGGTTATGAGGCTACTTGATTATTTACACGCATGTTGTGGTCATGTTTAGTCCTTGTGGAGATATAAGAGTGAGATGTCTCTTAAGATGTTGATTTATTTATTGCACCATAGTTGTGCTTGCCTTTTCGTAGCGCTCTATGCTCTTCGTCTTCCTGTGGTTATATTTATGCTAGGTGTGTGCTTGATGTTGACACACATGTCTTTGGTGGGCATGAGGATTTTGTCTCAATAAGTATTTTTGTGTGGAGCAGTATGATGATTAGATCGGGTTGCACTCCGCAACAATATTATGTTTGGATATGATTTATGGTGCGTACTTCGTGTATTTTGTTTCTACCTTGTGCGATGGATTCATAGCATTTTGCTTTTGTAATTGTATTTGTCAGGCTTGTTAGACAGTTCTCTCCTTTGGTTCTCTTTCCATTATTGATTGTGTTTGAGTTGTTGCTTGTTCGGTGCACCGATTATGTTGTATGTGGTTCTAAGTGGCATTTGGTGTGGCCTGTAGGTAGAGCCACTTGTACTAGTTGAGACGGGGTTATTAGATCTGGAATGAGTGAAATGGAAATTGAATAAGGTGTGTTTGGAAGAAAAATGTCATTAGTCAGCTCAAAATTTTGCAATGGTTCTTATCGGACGAGAGGACTCTACGATTTGTTGATTTGATGGGTGGTTATGAGTTTCTACAGGTTTATTTCATCATTAACAGTGTTGCGAAGGTATAGAACAATGATCTATTTTATATAAGGCATATTAGTGGTATCGGGTTCCGTAATGAGCAGTTATTATGGTAAGAAAATTGTGTTATGAGTACATGAGCTTTGGGGTACGTCGTGTGGTTATACCTTAGGGATGCGTTTATGGTTGATACAACTTTTCGGGGTTGATACAGTGTATTTATACATGAATCGGATCTAAGAGGGAGTTCCGAATGTTGGGGTTCTAAGGATGGTAAGCTAAGGTGGAAGGAAGAATGTTCAGTTGGATTATGTTAATGGACTTATATGGATTGAGGTGGCATAGGATTGTGTGTATGATGATCTTATGTAGTTATTTGATTGCTTTGGAATGACCCTTGGCATGTTCGAGGACGAATGTATGTTTAAGTGGAGGAGAATATAGCAGCCCGAGTGGTCATTTTGAGTATTGGAGCCCCATACCCCCTATTAGATGATTCTTGTATGTTTATTTGTTGTTTTGCGACTTGCGGGGTTGGTTGGTTTAGTTTCAGAAGGTTGGAGAGTGATTTGAGATACTTAGTCTTATTTTGGGAGCTTAAGCCGTTAAAGCTAATCGAGGTTTGACTTTTGAGTAGACACTCTCAGATTGGTGATTTGAAGATTTCAATAGGTTTGTATGATGATTTTTGACTTGGGCGTATATTCAGATTTGAATTTGGATGTTCCTGGAAGGTTTTAGCTCTATTTGTAGTTGAGCAATTTGAAGGTTTGGAGAGTTCATAGGTTTAAGAAGAAGTTGGATTTTAAGTTATTGGGGTCTGGAAGTTTGGTTAGGTTCATTTTGTGTACTTAAATTTGTGTGGAAATCCTGGTTGTGATACAGAATATGTGATTTTTATTTGGACGACTTCGGCGAAGTTGGAATCTTTGAAAGTTAAGAGAATGATTTTGATCTTCGATTCATAATCTTGATGTTAGTTGCGGTATTTTGAGCTTTTGGATAAGTTTGAATATTGTATTTGGACTTGTGGGATGATTGGACGGGGTTTCGAGGGGCTGGGGTGTGTTTCGGGTGGTTTCGAACCATTTCTATGTGTTTTGGAGCAGTTGAGTTGTTGGTGTTTTGCAGTGCTTCGCGATAGCGGTGCTAGGTTCGCGATTGCCGGGAAGGATCTGTCCAGCAAGGGCTATGTGCTTCGCGTTTGCATGGGTTCCTTCACGTTTGTGTATTGGTAGCAGTATGGCCTACACGTTCACACGTCTTTGATCACGTTCGCGTAGATGGAGAGCGTGGATGGTGTTTGGTCATCACGTTCGCAGTTGGTCGAGGGTTTCCCTCCAGGATCTGGATCGGGCATATTCATTGCTTCTTCTCTCTTGATAGGAAGCCTCCCTCAACTCCTTCTGATCATCAATAGCATCTCTTCGACTTCGACTTCGGCTTCGGCTCGAGCCTCCACAATTTCAACCTTTATCTTCAAAAGATTGGTTTTGAGCTTAGCTATCCTGCTCGCCTGAATCGAGTTGCTCTCTCGAGAATTACGGAGTTGAATTTCGAGGGTAGGGACTTTAGCCAAAGCATTCTTTCTGGCCGCAACAAGGACATCCATATGTGCCTTCAATTCGTTGCACTCAGAATTGACCTGGTTAACTTCGCCCCGAAGGCGTTCCAGCATCTCGATCTTTCGCTGCAACTGAGACATCGAAGTGTTAACCTCTGAAGACGGGAGGGGGAATCCATATTCATTCAGAACTAACGTTACCTGCTTCCCTAACTCGTCTTCATACTCGCGAGCTCGGGTCAGTTCTGACTGAAGGTGTACCAATTCCTTAACCTTCTTATTACAAAGAAGCCTGAGGGATTTCTCCCCGTTCGAGGACCTACGCAACTTGGCCTCACAGCAAAGCAACTCAGTCTTAAGTTTGTCAAAGACCTACGAAAAAGAAGGCCCAATTAGAAAAAGAAAAGAAAGTATGAATTTAGAATGGTTGTAATGCCATCACAAAACTCACCACAGAACAGAGTCTCTGAGCCTCCTTAAAGGTTGAGTTTACATCTACTGGTTCGGTCTTATCGGCCCCGGTAGAGCAAACCCGGAAGGGATCGTGTTCACTCGGAACTCCGCCTAATTTGGGCGACCTCTGGCTCCAAGCGTCCCTTGTGGTATCTTCGGAGGAAGATGAGAATAATGGTGAAGGACATGTTGTCTTTGCCTCAGGAAAACCACCCGAGGCACTCTGATCGGGCAAAGGTGTGACGGATCCCATCCCCTTTAGAGTAATTTTCGACGTCTCACAACCAGCTGCCAAATCAGTTAATGAAGGACCTTCGCCCCTCTTCTCTTTTGGAGCCTCTCACTCGAGGCTAGGGGCCTCGAGTCCAGCGGGCTTAACTGCCTTGGGAGGCCTCTTGGTTCGAGCCATCAATGTAAAACCATCATCTTCGACAGCGTTACCATCCATAGATCGACCAACGAATGTAAGATCTTCGTCGATGGATGCATCCTCCTTGCGCCTCCGGGCGGGTCCTGCTTTGCTGTGAATATTCTCGTCCCTCGAGGATCCTTTCCTTTTATTGTCCTTCTTTGGCTCTGAAGCCGAAGGACCTTCCTCCTCCCCGAGAGGGGACGATCTCATCTTAGAGAACTCATCGATGCCTGCCGCAGAAAAATTAATATACATAAAGAAAAGTAATCCTTAAGAGAGGAACTACATAACAAATACCATGGTGTTTTGCCTCCCATTTGCCCTTCGACAAATCTCGCCACTTGCGTTTGTCGTAGGTCGAAGAAGCTGCCAATTTGCGAACCCAGTCCGCGAGATCGAGGACTGCATCTGGCATCCACGGGACCGTTGTGGAAGGGGTAAAGGAGCGTTCTTATGAAGTTTGGAAAAATTGAGAACAAAGTAATAAAGTACATCATATTACTTACGTTTGAAATCCCATTCCTCGGGGGCAGGAACTCCGCAGGAATTCAACGGTCCTCACTCAAATAAATCGACTCATCCATCCTTGATCCTTGTCCTCGTTGTTGCTGGCAAAGAAGGGCTTGGTGGATCAGTGTCGTAGTTTAATTAGACCTCAAAAATGCAGAGGCCGATACAACCTAATAAGGTGACTAAGAGTAAACTCAAGCTCGGTCTTTTTAGCAAAAAATCTCATCATCATCACGATCCGCCAGAAAGACAGATGGATCTGAGCCAAAGTAACTCGACACTTTGGACAAAACTCGAGCACGAGTTTGTCGAGGGGACCCAACGTAAAGGGGTACGTATACACGTTCAGAAACCCCTGTACATGGGCCATAATATCCTCTTCCCGAGAGGGTATCTGCAGTACTACTTTTTCTCCCCATCCACAGCCTCTCCTCACAGCTTCGAGGTGTCTCTCCTCGATTGACCGAATGTACCTCGATGCGTGTTCTCGATGGCCAGGGACATTGGGGGGTTTCTCTATCGTGAAATCTTTCTTCAAGGCAAAGCAGTTCGAGATTAGTTCGCTAAGTGCTGGCGGTGTACCACCGGCCGGGCGGGAAGCAGAGGTGGGGCTTCCCTCTTTTTGATGAACGCATTTGTAATATGGTAGCCATGATCTCTTCAAAACAAGAAAGGGGAGATGAAAACGCCGGCGAAAGCTTTAAACTGATACGGCGGAAATGGTAGAGGAAAGGAACTCTATAGAGGAAGATGGTTTCACAAAGCGATAAAATTCTTAATGAGAGGGAAAGCAAGTATATATAAGAGAAAAGTGGCGACTATTCATTAATGTTGATAACCAACCAGCTTTGACGAAGAAATTATGACTTTTGGGGAAACGAACCAGCAGGACACTTCGGTCACGTCATAAGAATGACGTCACCATACGGCGCCTCGAGGGGTCGAGAAGTCAAATTGTTTTCTTATCAATCCTTTCTCAGAAAGGTATGTGATTGAAATCAGAGAATCCCGATTTTAAGGGTCTCTGTTACGCCAAGGCCAAGCTCGAAGGATTTAAAATTAAGTTCGAACCCGACCTTTGAATAAACACATAAACACGGAACTCGAAGGCATCAATACGAAGTAAAAGCGAAACAAGAAGATTATTTGTATTCCAAAAGGCATATATACACGAGTGCATTTACAAAGTTCTCACACGGAGCCCTTACCCAAAAGAAGAAGAAATAAAAGAACAAAAAAGGGCCTAGTCTTCATCTTCACTGCTCTTCGAGGCGCTAGCAGAGCCCTCGTTGGAAGTGATCAGTGATGCCGACTCTTTTTCTAAGGCCTTCGCTTCCTCGATATCGGTAGAGAGATCGAAACCCTTGGCATGCACTTCCTCGAAATCCTGCCTTCGAACTTCTAATCGAGCATGCCTAAGGGAATGGGTCAGCTTGAGCTCGGCCTTTTCAGATATCTTCTTGGCTCGAGCATTTGTGGCAACAACATCTTTTTGATATGAGGATATGAGTGCTTCGGCCTCAGACTTGGCTGTGGATAGCGCAGCGGCCAATTCAGCGTGAAGCGCTTTATATTTGTGGCCCTCCTCTTTCACAGCCTGAAGAAGATGCTGGGCCGAGGTCAGCTTCTCTCGAAGAGTGTCCTTCTCAGAGGACATGATGTCCATGCTCCGCTTCAGGTCGAGTATCTCAGCATTTTTGGCCGCAATCTCTTTCCTAAGTTGCCCCGCTAGGTCATTCTTCTGCTTGATCTGCAAAAACCAAGTCAAATTGTTGAACGCTGAGTTATGAAAACGGAAAGCAAACCCTCGAAGGCTAAGCTACATGTTCGATGAAGTTGGCCCGCTCTCGGAGCGCTTTCTCCGAGCCTAGTCGAAGGTTATTCAGTTCCTCTTCCCTCCGGGCATATAGAGTTTTGAGCTCATTCGACTCCGACACGAGCTTCCCAAACTCCTCCTCACAATGATTCAGCTCGGCTCGTAACTTAGAGAAGGCCTGGTCGTAGAGCATCACGATCTATAACACAAAGGAAAGAAGTTAGAAAAACAAGAATCAAAACTCAAAAGCACAAGTATTGTTACCTGTTTCTGGAGTTTCTCAGCCTCCTCGAAAATAATTGGGGCATCGAGATTAGGATCCTCCTCAACACCAGCAAAATAATCTTCAAATATATCATTCTCTCCCCGGGATTCCCCCACATCGGGAGTTTCCCTGTTTTGGGCATCCCGTATTTTTCCTGAAGAAAACGACGGGCCTGGCAGAGGATCACCTATGTTAACAACCCCAATCGGGGCCTTCTCTCGCCCTAGAAGAGTTTTAGAGCTGGATCCCTCGAATTCGCCGACCAAGTGCTCATCGGCACAAGATGTATCCTGGTCGATGATCGGCTCGGGGACCTCATTCAAACTCTCCTCGAGGGTCTCCTCAACTCGAGGTGGAACCGTATCGGCAACCCCTAGCTCAGCAATCTCCAGCTCGGCAGCCTTTGAAGCATCGACGCTTCGCTTTCCCCTTAGTACCAGTGGGCAATTGTCATCATCTTCGTCTTCAGTGCGAAGACTATTAGCAGCTGTCGGAGTTAAGGCCGTCGTATCGGCCCTAGGCTTTCGAGCTTTGACTCTCTTTGGTTTCGGAGACTCCGCCGGCGTCTCCTTCTTTCTCTTCTTATCTTTGGCGGGTTTTTGGGTCTCCACTTTGCCAGGTAGAAGCGGCCTCATCAAAACGGCTTCACCAAGGCCTGCATAAGCACAAAGGATCAAGTATACCACCAAGAAATCTCTTACTAAGGAGTTCAGATACGACAGTGATAGAAACTTACCATGATCTTTGGCCTCCCATAGGGTTTTGGCCAAGTCGCTCCAAACACGCTTAGCATATGGGGAGATGGAATTTAATTGTCGTACCCAGATCGGGAGGTCTTTGAATGCACCAGGGTACCACTCAACGGCTGCGTCATCAGAAGAGAACAAGTTCAAAAAGGAAAAGAAAACAACCAATTAACGAAGCATATTCGATAAATCGACACTCACGACTCATATTCCATTCCTCGGGGAACGACATCTTCTCGACAGGGATCAGATCCGAGGTCCTGACTAGAATGAAGCGGCTCATCCACCCTTGGTCCTTGTCTTTGTCGATGCTAGCAAAGAACTCCTTCGAGGATCGACGCTGCAGTTTAATTAGGCCACATCGATATAGACGAGGGCTAACAGTCTAATCAGGTGGTCGAGGGTAAAAGGCATCCCCTCGATCATGTTCGAAAAATATCTGATTAGATAGACGATTTGCCAGAAAGAAGGATAGATCTGGCCAAGCTTCATTCGATATTTTCGGAAAAATCGAGGATCACTAGATCTATTGGTGGAGAAGAAGGGTCCACAGGACCTAAGGTGAAGGGATATGTGTATACGCTGAGAAAGCCAGCTTTATAGGTAGTTATATCTTCTTCAGATGAAGGGATCTCCACTTGCACCACCTTCCCCCAACGACAATCGACCTTCACAATTTCGATTTCAGTTACCAGAGTGACATACCGAAACATGGGCTCGCATCGGCCTACTACCGAAGAAGGCTTATCAACCTTAAAATCAGATGACGTTTCACAGGGCCCGGGGATGCACTCCTCAACACGAGGGGGTACTGCTGTTTTGCTCTTAGACGAGCGTGAAGAAGAAGGGGCTTTCTCTCTTTGAGGGACTGTCTAAGAAATTTTGGCCATGACTATGGTGAAGTTTCAGAATAAGAAGAAGAAACCAACGAAGAAATGAGTGCAGAACTGTTAATGAGGATTTGAAAATGTTGTAAAGGGTAAAAGTATGAAAGGTGGAGGATTAAAATATTTATAGAGGTCCTCTAAGCGTATTGGAGGAGTTGAAAGGGCGGCCAATAGCGGTTTGTCGGCTTTTCGAGAACCGTGTTGACATGGCCTCTGTATAACCTTTCTGTCACATCAATTGTTGACCTCACATGGCTGACGTCACGAGGGGAATATCGAAGAGCCAAGAATTCAAATTCGTTTCTTATCATTTCACTCTAAGAAACGCGGGGACTATCTGTATACGGCCAAAATCGGGGAAGTCCGATTTTAAGGCCTCTATGGCATTCCAAGTCCGGTCTCGAGAAGCTCGAAGCAGAGTCCGAAGTCCGACCCCAATATGCCTCGAGAGTGTATATCGAAGGCTCGTCACAGCAAACCTCGAGGCAGTATAAAAATCGATGAGCGTCATGGAAAGGCGAAAAAATTTCCAAGGACACGTGGTTAGAACTGATAAGGTCTGCAAGAAACAGTACTAGTCCGTACTGAGTCGTTATACAGCTGTACCAATAGTATTTCTTTGTCATAATTAGGCATGTACTATGTTGAGATTCTCCCCCCCTATATAAAGGGGATCCCTATCATTTTGTAAGAGACATGAATATTCACTGCCATAGAACATTCTCTGCTTTCACGCTTAACGTGCTCAAATTTGTCCTACAACTTTATTGTTCTTCATTTATTGCTCTCCATTTATTGTTCTTCATTTATTATCCATTATTAACTGCCAAACACTCCCTCGAGGTCTCCGATATTACTGAGCTCGACGTCCCCCGCTTCGTGACGTCCCCCGCTCCATTATCTTGCACTTATTACTTCCTAATAATCAACTAGTGTTAGAATAAATCACATATTTTTAAAATCACAAATTAAATATTAAATATAATTATTAAAACCATTTTCAAGGTAAACAAGGTCTAAGTTTTTTAACTGGTTTTCTTGATCCATTATGGGATCTTGTTAAGTTAGAAGGAGGGTTGTGGGTCTGGCTGTCTCCTATATATATTCCTTAGTTGGTCCCAAAGTTGCTTTGCAATATAGCAATTAAAGATGAGGGTCCCCTTGTCCATAGGGACCTCGTGGCATACAACCGAAACGACTCCCGCTAGATAGCCGCCCCTTTCTCTTTTTACAGCCTCGGTGTTGTCGTCTTGTTCCTTATTGTAAAAGATGCAATAGATCGGCACGTAGGCGATTATGACAAACTATCATCTTATTTAGACTTTTGATTTTCCCTGTGCAGCCCAAGTCAATATTAGCCATATTTTCATGAACTGTTAGGTTAATTTGGTGCTGAAATTTCCTTAATTGTGGGAGGAAGGTGCAGTATAGAGATTGCTTATCGAGTTGGAAAAGAAGAGTGCTAAGGTCCCAGTTTGTGTTCCTGATAATACTAGTCAGTTAAGTCCACTAATTCTAGATTTTAAAGGTTTATGGACAAACCATCTCAAATTCTCAATATAGTCAAACACATGCAATTTTTATCCAAAATACTTGGGACAGATTCAAAAATCCCATCTTATGATGGATTTACTGGAACATGAAGAAAACGTCCAAAAAGATTTTTGTTCTGAAATAGCTACTGTATGGATGATCCAAATATCCCTGCCATTCAGCTTAATCTTGCTTTATGGACCCTGACAGTGCATAGGAATTAGGAGGAAGCAGATTGCAAGAAACTACAACAGGTAAATGATGATAAACCGTCTATCCAAGATCAACAGCAAGATGAAAATGGCACTGTTGAATGCAAGGTTTGCTTCGAGATTACAGCTAATCCACTGTCACAGCACAAGATTTTACCTCATAACCGAAGCAGAAAGGAATTCAAAGCTCAGAATATCAAATACCAATAACCATGGACATCAAAAAATTCAGATACTGGTGTTGAAACAAAATTTACACAAAAAATTGCTGCTGAGCAGACTTAAGACACCCAAGAACTTGATTCATAAGCCATCTCAAAAACTCATAAAGCTGATATATAAAAAGAAATATGACATACCATGGTGAATAAATATCTCCACCATGCAACTGCTTTTTAAACGCAGCCAAATCCAAAAGAATTCAAAAGGTTTCCACTCAGAACCTTGCAGTTCAGAGGAAAATTTATTAGTGAGCAAAGACTATGGCCCGGCACCTTACAAGCCACGCGTAAGCAATATGTTCCTCCACACAATACAACAAAATAACATCCAGATGACCTTTTCTCCAAAGAAGGCTCCAATTATTACCAGCATAAATCAAATGGCAAGCACAGGGATGGTGGCAGATCAGGGAATAGTGCGTTGATAAAGAGGCAACGCTCCCAAAGCTTCACGTTCTGCCTTCTCCTTCTTTATCTTCAGAAAGGCACATTTCAGAGAAGGCGTTAGCAGAGAAGGAAATTTAAGGTAGTTCCCTTGATATGAACTAAATTCTCAAATAACTATTACAGTGGAAAGTTTTAAACATATTAAGGGGCAGAAGATTTTCTGACTTCATCAGTAATAAAATTAAAGGAGTATTTGTTTCAAAATGAGAAGTTTATCTGTTTTCATCTTGGGTTGGTTTGTGGTGGTTTTTTTTGTGTGTGTGTGTGGATGGGGG
>ML393675.1:0-68454 GCA_005239525.1 Nicotiana knightiana
ATTTGTTATGTTTAATAGTAACCAAATTGGCAGCTTTTATAAAAAGAAATGACACATAACTTCGAAATAGCTCCTTAGCATCAAAAAACTTTCCACCAGAGAAGTTTGCACCCCTCTTCTGTGGCAAAATGAGCCCATAGAAGACAAATAGGTTGACACTGATGATTTTCCTCGAAAAAAATTATTAAGAACTTGACAAGGAGTAACAAACGGGCGGGTCAAGTTGGATATGGTTCGGATCGAAAACGGATAATGAAAAACAGATAAATTATCCAACTCGATCCATATTTAATACAGAATAAAAAATGGGTTAATCGGCGGATAATATGGGTAACCAAATTATCCATGTCTTTTTGGATATAATTACTTTTGGGAGAATTTTTAGTCCCTAACTCGAGCAACTCTCAATTTGAGGCTTTACAAATGTAAAAGTTAGACTCATTGGTTATCCATTGGTTACTTATTGGTTATTCATTTTCTAAATGGATAATATGGTTCTTATCCATATTTGACCCATTTTTAAAAAGTTCATTATTCAACTCATTTTTTAATGAATAATATAAACGGTTAACCATTTTCTTTTAACCATTTTGCCACCCCTAAACTTGACAGTCAGGCTCCATACAAAAAGGACATAAATAAAAAAAATGCATGTCCAAAATTCGGTAACCAAAAGGGAAAGGTATGGAAAAAAATGCAAGAAAAAAAGCACATGGAGCTGGAGGAAGCAAGATCTCAAATTAACACAAATACAGATGAGCCAAATAGGCAAAAGAACCACATGCGGTAAAATTAAATAGCGATTTCATAGTCCTAACATATATAATGTTCAAGAAACAACAAAAGAGGGTGAGAAGAAATGAAATTCTAATTTCAGACAACCGTGCAGTCTTTTTTCAAATCAAAAAGAAGAGTTCCTTTTATCTAAATAATCAACACCAAAAAAGATACAGGACTCTTGCTACCATTACTCGATCACAAATCACAGTAAAAAAAACTATAGCAAACCCATAAAAATTTGAGAAAAAGAACCATAAAAAGGAACAAACGAAAATAGAGAAATAGAAGAAAATGAGCTCGCCAAGCCATAGTGAAGAAAGCTCACATCAACCGAAAAGAGCAAACAAGATTGCATATGAATATAGGAGAAAAAATTTAGGGATAGAACAAGAAAGAACGAGAAAAATGCATTATAACCTGAACAGTACAACTACAGGCGTCATAAGAAGGTGGAGGAAGCTTTCATCCAGAAATAGATACAAATGCATAAAGATGTCAAAACCAACGCATGCAACATGATTAGAACCCAAATACTCGACAACAATAAAATTTGAAAAAAAAAATATTCAATAAATCAAAGAGAGGAAAAAACACAAAAGAAAATCAACAAGAAAAATTAAAACCAAGACACACTTACAACATGTAAATGACCAGAAGAAGCTGAGCCTGCTACAGAGAGAGAGCAAAGAAAAAAAAATGAAAAGCAAAAATTAGAGGAACGATACGGAGAATGAAAAGGATATAGAGGCTATCGAAGAAGAAGGAAAAAAATGGCAAAATCAGGTGAAAAGTGTGAAAAATGTTCGAGTCTGTTTGGACATACAAAATTTTTCCTTTTTTTCAAAAAAAAAATTTCAAAACAATGTTTGGTTATCTCATTCTTACCAAATTTTTCAATTTCACTTGAAAACTCATTTTAAAATTTGAAAAATTGGTTCTCACCAATTATTCAATTGAAAATGAGAATTTGCTAGTTTTTAATTTTATAAATTTATCCTTTACTTTTAAAATTTACAAAATGACCCCAACAGTTATTAACCTACAACTACCCACAGAAACATAAAATGCGACCAAAGTCTTGATTGTGATTGCTTGTGGTGTGTTGCATAATTTTTTACGTGAATATCAAAGCAATGATAGGAATATTTACAGAGTATGAACATGATGATATAGTTGTTGATGACCCCGACCAATAACTGACTGAGATTAACAATGTTAAACAATAGCATTTTGATTGTTTATTTCAAGTAAGATAATCAAATTGGGGTAGTTTTAATATTTTTTTACAAGTTATAGGGTATAAATCATGTTTCATGATTTAAAAAAAAACATCCAAATATGTTACAAAAATTATAACCAAACACAACTTCATCTTCAATTGAAATTTTAGTAAAATTCAAATTCCAAAAAAATTTGGAATACATGTCTAAACGCCTACGAAATCTTTGGGAACCCGGTGAAATCCAGTTCAATAGAAAGTCTTACACCACGTGTCACCAAAAAAGGGAATAAAAGAGTTGTCTCAAAATACCAACATGCCCATAAAAGTGATTGTATTCAGGTACTACCCTTCGTCGTACATGAGCCTTCATTTATTATATAGTTGTTAAAAAGAAAAAAAAAGGAAGACACATTATAGTTAGAACTTATAGTCTCTTTGGCCAAGCTTCTCTAAGCAAAATATATTTTTTATTTTTTATTTAAAAAAAATATTTTTTTTCAAAATTGAATTGTTTGACTAAGCTTTTAAGAGGAAAAGAAAAAGTGAAGCGGAGAAGCAGAAGCAGTTTTGGAGAAGTAGAAAAAAAATAGCTTTCTCCAAAAGTCGGTGGTGGACCCAGAATTTTGTGCAAGTGGGTTCAATCTTAGAAGTACATAACTTTAGTCGTAAAATAGTAGTTTTCAAGTGAGTTCAAATAAAATATTTATGCAACTTTAATCGTAATTTATGCATATACACAGTATTATTTTTTGATGAAGCGGGTTCAACGCCACCACGTGTATCCTTCACTGCCAAAAGCACTTTTTTGAAAAATATATACTTAGAAATAATTTTTAAAAGTTTGGTCAAATATTAATTACTGCTCATAAATACTTTTTAAATAAGTTTATCAAATACAAACTACTTCTCACCAAAAGTATTTTTAAAAATAATAATTTTAAGAAAAAATACTTTCCAAAATAATCTATTTTTTATCGCTTGGCCAAATATACTGTTAGAAGCCAAAGGCTCTAGAACCTCATGAGAAAGCAAAGCCAAAGAAAGCGCTCAAAAATGCTAGTTAATTAACGAAAAGGAGTCAATCATATCTTTTTGGACTTGGGTTGCAAATGGCTAATTCGGGCATGTTTCACGTGCCACTATGTGAAGTTACCATTACACGAGCACCACGCACCAACTCACACTAAACATGCTTCTTTTTCTTCACTCTCATCTACCCCCTCCCTCCCCTCCCCACCCATACATACACCAGCCATAATCCAACAAATTTCAGTCAAGACTCTTAGGATAGCACTTAATATAAAGTTCATTAATACACATACTTATTTAACAAACGGAAGAATAGTGAAAATCCTACAAACTTCCATACAGAATTTGAATTGTAACATTTTGACAATCAGTTTTTCCTTGGGGAATAAATATTTTTTTTGCGTCTGGAGCTGTATATAATAGGTTGGATAGCCTTTTGAATTGTTAAAATAAACACGATTGCGCAAGTCAATTTTTTTACTTTCAAAAGAAAAAGTATCCGATCAGATGCTAACCCACACACGTGTTTTAATAAAGTTTGAGAAAACAAACTGCTTCCTCCATCCCAATATTTCTCAAAATTGAAAAATCCCCAAACATAGTGAAGGAAATGCAACAAGTTTAGCCAAAGAACAAAAAGTAAATGACAAGAAAAGTCACACGAAATAGTCTATTTGGCCAATTTCCCAAACACCTATTTCGAAAAGCGCTACAAAACAATCAAAGTAAGAATAATTTTTACCAAAACTACAAAAGTATTTTTGAAAGAAAACTACTTTACATTCTAGGAATAGCTTTTGCTACCACTTCAAAGCACAGTACTATTATTATTTACTAAAAGTTCGTTTAACACCTTAGTGTGATGACTCGCCACGTCATCATGCCACGTAGGCGTCATTTAGCATATATTAATGCCATGTGGAAGCTTACATAAGAAGAAGACTAGTATTTGTGAGAAGATTCTAGAGAAGTATGGACATTTCCTTTGGAAGACCCTAGATCCTTATGGAATTGCTAGAGAAGTCCTTAGAATTTTCTAGGCTTGTAGAAAATTCTAGAGGGTGTACTTATTTATAAATATTAGGGACTTGTATAACAACTAATATTTACACTTTAGCCCTTAGGAGACTAGTATATAAAGGGGGCCATCCATTTGTAATTCATCAAGAAAACAATTCAAGCTCTCTCAAATACAAAGCTTCCTTTAACAATTCTCTTGTGTTCTTTCTACCATTCTCTTAGCGATCTTGAGTATAGTAAGGCAGACTTGGCATAGTAAGAACGTGAGCAAGTTGTGCAAGATCGTGAGTTAATTGTCAAGTGCCGCACGTGTACTTAGTTAACGACTAAGGACGTGACAATGTGGTATCAGAGCGAAGGTTGCAACTAAGGAAATGGCGAACGATGGAGAAATTAACGCCACCAACACCCAAGACAACGTCATTCAGGATGCTGCTAGCAAGAGCGGCTGTAACAAAAAGAGGAATGCCACCACTAAGTGCCAGGAGGTGCCACCCGAGGTTGTGTCAAGCGAAGGGCTTACATCCCAGGAACCATCTGCCACTGAGGCGAGCGAGCATGAATTAGAGGTCCTGCCCGAGGACGTCTCGCTCGGTAAAGAGTGGGTGATGAAGATGAATGCGGGGATGGACGTCGTGGAGATCTTTGGCCAACGTTTAGGTAAGATGGAAGGCACCCTTAGCGTTCTTGAGGGGCACACTCTTGAAGAGATTGAAAGTATCCGAAATGACTTGGAGGGACGTACACAGACCGAGATGGAACTAAGGCAAACCATCACTGCCTTATAGTGCAGACTCATGGAGGCTTTAAGTACTATCGATGCCATAAAGGCAAAGATAGAGTCACTCGAGGAGCATGTCTAGCGTGACCGAGGCAGCCATCAATGTTGTGGTGACGAGGGAGGCCAAGATCGAGGCTCCCAAACCCCCGGTGTTCAAAGGTGTTCGTGATGCACAAGAAGTGGAAAACTTCCTTTGGCACTTGGAGAACTACTTCAGGCACAGAAAAGTGAGGGGCGACGAGGCCAAGATCAACACTGTCGTGTTGTACCTCTCAAAGACCGCCATGCTATGGTGGAGAAGGAAGATGGCCGACGTGGATAAAGTTCTATGTACTATTAGCACGTGGGATGAGTTCAAAGCTGAGTTCAAGAGACAATTCTTCCCAAACAATGTCTTGTATGAGGCAAGGGCAAGCTTAGGGAGTTGAAGCAAACAGGGAGCATATGTGACTATGTCAAGAAGTTCACTACCCTTATGCTTCAAATTCCCAACCTGACCAATGATGACTTGTTGTTCCACTTCATGGACGGGTTACAGAATTGGACTAAACAAGAATTACAACGTCGGCAAGTCGCGTATATAGAACAAGCCATAGTGGAGGCTGAATGATTGATGGGTTTCAGGCACGACAAGCACGACAAAGGCAAAGGCAAGGAGTAAAAGGTTAACAATGTCAAAGGTGGGTGAGATCGTGGCGAAGGCAAGGAGATACACCAACAATACTACAAGACTCAAGATTCCAGAAAGTCGAGTGGACGTCAGGGCTACGCCGAGAAGAAGGCGCAGGCCGAGAAGAAGGGATGTTATATATGTGGAGGGCCGCACGGCTTCAAGAATTGTCCCGACCTCAAGAGCCTTAGTGCCATGGTCCGTGAATGAAAGGAGCAGCCGCAGGGAGAGAATTCGGGAACCGCACAGTTGGGTATGATCCAATTATGTGGTTCTGTCATGAAGCAAGCTATCCAACCTACCGAGAATGGCAATCAGTACATGGATCTCACCATCAACAACAAGCCCGCTCGTGCAATGGTGGATACTGGAGCAACTCATAATTTCGTGATTGAGGCTTCCACAAAGAGACTAGGATTGAAGCTTGCTCCAACCAACTCTCGCATCAAGACCGTGAATGCCAAGCTACAAAATGCTAGTGGGGTAGCTGTTGGTGGCAAATTGAGAACATGGGAAGGTATGACAAACTTTATCGTAACCGCTATGCATATCTTTTACATCATACTGGGGAAAGAGTTCTTTAGATATTTTCATACTTTGAACGACCCCTAGCTCCAACGTCTCTTGGTTATGGAGCGAGAAGGAGCTTGCATGGTACCTACAATGACTATGCCACACAGACAGATCCAAGCACAACTATCAGCCATGCGGGTTGTCAAGGGGATCAAGAAGGGGGAGCCGACGTTCCTGGAAACCATTACAAGTCTAGAGGAGGACAAGAATTTTCAAGAGATACTGCCGCCTTGCATAGATAAGTTGCTTGAGGAAAACAAAGATGTCATGCCCGAGGAGATGCCTAAGGACTTATCGCCAAGGCGAGAGGTGGATCACAAGATTGAGTTGGAGCCAGGGGCTAAGCCACCTGGATTTGCCCCATATCGTATGGCACCGCACGAGCTAGAGGAGCTCAGGAAACAATTGAAAGAGATGCTATATTCTGGTCACATTCGCCCATCAAAGGCACTTTTTGGCGCACCAGTATTGTTCCAGAAGAAGAAGGATGGGTCGGTGCGCTTGTGTATAGACTACCGAGAACTTAATAAGGTCACAGTGAAGAATAATTACCCGATCCCACTCATTGCTGACTTGTTTGATAGACTTGGGCAAGCCAGGTAATTTACCAATGTGGATCTTCGCAAGGGCTACTACCATGTTTGCATCGTAGAAGGGGATGAGCCGAAGACAGCATGTATGACGAGATATGGAGCCTTTGAGTGGTTGATGATGCCCTTCGGCTTAACCAATGCACCGGCCACATTTTGCACCCTTATGAACAAGATTTTTCATCCCTACCTTGGTCAGTTCGTGGTAGTCTACCTAGACGACATAGTCATCTACATCAACACCTTGGAGGAGCACATGGAGAACTTAAGGAAGGTTTTCCAAGTCTTGCGGGAGAACGAGCTATACATCAAGAAGGAGAAAAATGAGTTCGTACAATCAAAGGTGCACTTCTTGGTCCATGTCATTAGCAATGGCGAGCTACACATGGATGAGGCTAAGGTACGTGCTATCCAGGAGTGGGAGGAACCTACAAAGGTAACTGAGTTGAGATCCTTCCTTGGCCTTGTTAACTACTATCGTCGGTTCATCAGTGGCTACTCGGCAAAGGCCGCACCATTGACTGAGTTTCTAAAGAAGAACAAACCATGGGTTTGGATGGAGCATTGTCAAAAGGCGTTTGAATGTCTTAAGGCAACTATAATAGAGGAGCTAGTCTTGGCATTACCTGCTTTGCCAAGACATTTGAGGTGCACACAGATGCCTTAAACTTTGCCATGGGGGGTGTCCTGATGCAAGATAGGCATCCTATAGCATTTGAGAGCCGCAAGTTAAATGAGACGGAGCGGCGTTACACGGTGCAAGAGAAGGAAATGACTACCATCGTGCATTGCCTTCGTACATGGCGACATTATTTTCTCGGGTCAATTTTCATGGTCAAGACCGACAATGTAGCTACTAGCTACTTTCAGACGCAGAAGAAGCTCACACCAAAACAGGCTAGGTGGCAGGATTTCTTGGCCGAGTTTGATTATGTACTGGAGTACAAGCCAGGCAAAGGTAACGTTGTAGCCGATGCCTTGAGCCAAAAAGCCGAGCTTGCTGCAATCAGCTCAACGAGATGGGATATTAGTGAGGCTATAAAAGAAGGCATGCAACATGATCTATCATCCAAACAACTCATCGAGTTAGCCAACCAGGGCAAATACGAGACGTTTTTGGGTCGAAGATGGCCTACTACTTACCACAAGTCGGCGGGTCTACGTGCTTAAGTTTGGAGACATTAGACAGCGGATCATAAGGGAGAGTCATGACACAATGTGGGATGGTCATCCAAGCCAACGTTGCACTAGGGCCTTGGTTGAGTCAGTCTACTAGTGGCCACGTATGCGAGATGACATAGAGTGTTATGTGCAGACTTGTCTTGTTTGTCAACAAGACAAGGTTGAGCAACAAAAAACCGGAGGACTTTTGGAGTCACTACAAGTTGTAGAACATCCATGGGAGAGCGTGACTATGGACTTTATCACTTTCCTACCAAAGTCCGACGGTTATGGTACTATTATGGTGGTGGTGGATAGATTTTCCAGATATGCCACCTTCATGCCCGCCTCACCAGGTTGCATTTCCAAGGAAACCGCGAAACTATTCTTTAAGAACGTGGTGAAGTATTGGGGCTTACCAAGGCATATTATTAGTGATCGAGACCCCTGTTTTACTGGAAACTTTTGGAGAGAGTTATTTGACATACTTGGCACAGAACTGCACTTTTCCACTAGTTTCCACCCACAGACGGATGGACAAATGGAACGGGTCAATACCTTACTAGAATGCTACTTGAGGCATTATGTAAGCGCGCATCAGAAAGATTGGGAAAGGCTCCTAGAAATCGCCCAATTCTCGTATAACTTGCAACGGAGTGAGTCCACGGGGCGAACACCATTTGAGCAAGCCACAAGCCAAATACCACAAACTCCACATTCATTACCAGCCGCGTTCGAGGGAAAGAGTTTGGGGGCTTATCATATAGCCAAAGGATGGGAAGAGCAGCTTGACACTGCTAAGTCCTATTTGGATAGGGCAGTTAAGAAGATGAAGAAGTTTGCAGACTAGCAGCGTCCCACAGACTATAGATTTGGGGACATGGTCATGGTGAAGTTTAACCCAAGATAGTTCAAGGCATTACGGGGCATGCATCAGGATCTGATTCGCAAGTATGAGGGGTCATTTAAGATCGTTGCCAAGATAGGAAAGATCTCATACAAGATTAACATGCCATCGTATCTTAAGATCTACCATGTCTTCCATGCCAGCATGCTTAAGCCATATCATGAAGATAAGGATGATCTGGGTAGGGGAAAATCAAGTCGAGCGCCTATGACTATCACCTCCTCGCATGATAAGGAGATTGAGGCTATCATAGATTATCAGGCCAGACGAAAACAAGGGAAAAAAGCCACCGCTATGTTCCTCATCCATTGGAAAGGGAAATCACCAGAGGAGGCCACGTGGGAACGATATGAAGACTTGTGGAAATTCAAAGATAAGATCAGAGAGTTTATGCAGCAACATTGCGCCGCAATCATCGCAATATTAGGTGGGGGAGAGTGTGATGACTCGCCATATCATCATGCCACATAGGCATCATTTGGCATATATTAATGCCATGTGGAAGCTTACATAAGAGGAAGGCTAGTATTTGTGAGAAGATTCTAGAGAAGTATGGACATTTCCTTTGGAAGACCCTAGATCTTTATGGAATTGCTAGGGAAGTCCTTAGAATCTTCTAGGCTTATAGAAAATTCTAGAGGGTGTACTTATTTGTTAATATTAGGGACTTGTGTAACAATTAATATTCACACTTTAGCCCCTAGGAGACTAGTAGATAAAGGGGGCCATCCATTTGTAATTCATCAAGAAAACAATTCAAGCTCTCTCAAATACAAAGCTTCCTTTAACAATTCTCTTGTGTTCTTTCTACCATTCTCTTAGCGATCTTGAGTGTAGTAAGGCTGACTTGGCATAGTAAGAATGTGAGAAAGTTGTGCAAGATCGTGAGTGAATTGTCAAGTATCGCACGTGTACTTAGTTAACGACTAAGGACGTGACATTAATCCTCTAAAAAAATTCTCAAATTAAAAAAAAAAAAGTATTTTTGACTTGCAGAAGCTTACACAAACAGACTAAGTTTCTATGTGTGTTCTAACTCAAAAAAATATCACCTTGGTCAATTAATATAAAACATTTCATCCATGCTAATAACTTATCAGATTCAACGGGTTCCCCAACATACTGTTTGACCAAAAAATGCTAATCATTGGTTAAACTAATTAATAAATAATCAAGATGGGTCAATCCTAGTTAGAGTTAATTATTTCCAGATCTGAGATGGATAACACGAACAATAATGTGGCTGAGTTAAGATACTGACAATAAATGTGACCGGATGTAGTAGTAGGAAAAAAGATCATGCATTAAATAACATCAAATGATAATAAATATAAATAGAGATGAAGATTCACCCAATATTGAAGCGGGTGAAATATTCCTTCCTCTAACAATGATGAATGACACGAGTTTTGAAGAATATTATACACTTTCTTGGAACTAATGGAAATGACAATAGAATAGTTCACAAAAAAGTTGAATCTTTCCTAAAAGTGGTTCTTTGTATTTTCTCTGAGAGTTTATCATTTTACAAGTGTTCTTATCATATGGAATATTACATGCATTTTTCCTCTTATTTCTTTCTATTTATATGGGATATTCCCAAAGAACTCTAAAAGTACAAAAAGGGGGAATATTCAGTAGAATATTTCCTCTGAAGATCCCCATATAAAACTAGTCGTTACTTCTAGCTTTACTACTCGACTGGCTGCTGAGTTGTTCGATTCATGTGATTACTAGTCGACCACAACCACGCCACTCGTAATGGTTTGCGAGTCGCTCTTCGCATCCTTTCCTACACATTTCTATTCTTAATCTGATTTTGACCCATACAGTTAGTTCCTCCGCTTATCGAGGTCATCTTTTGGTCGACGTCGTTGAGCGGACTTCGTTGGTCGTGATTGGGAAACTCGGATGGAGGAGATTGAATGGAAAAGAACTTGCCCGAGGTGGTGATGTGTCACTTCAAGAACCACAATTCATTGTGATGTCATCTTAGAGTGACATCACTACTACAGGCGCCATCATTATAGGTCTTCCCAATGCACCGCTTCGTTTCCCGCTCCTCTGTCATTTCGATTCCCGTGTACCTGATGATTGGTGTTCTCGATTTGGGTGCTTATTCTCTTATAAATAGAGGTGAATATCGCTTTGAGCCAATCTTTACATTCTCCATTTTCCTTAAGCTTTCACTCTTCCTTTCTTCTTCCCCTTGTTTTCTTGTTTTCGTTTGCCTCTAGTTTCGTACTCTCTAATTCGAGTGATTTCTACAATTTTCGTTACCCTTCGACATTTTATTCTCAGCACTTACAATTAACCAAAGATGACCACCACTTCCCATGTGTCTGTTGTTTCATCTGAACCAACGCCATTATCAGTAAGGATGCCTGCTCATGAAGATGACACTGACGTTATTGCTGAAGATGATAGTTTTCCGACCGTAGAGGGGATCATTCCTCGCAACGATAAAGCTAGGTCGGATTTCTCGAAACCGGCTATGGAGGAGCCTGAGCCCGTACTTTCTGAGTTGGATGTGCCCGCCTTGGCCGAGCTTAGGGCTAAGTACAATATTCACTCCCATGTCGACCTGGACCTGTCTGGGAATGACGTTGTCCAAATTCACCGTCCTAGGTATTGTGCCTTTTACGCGTACCTGTTCCAGGTGGGTTACTCTCTTCCTCTTCTTCCTCTGGTGGAGGAATTCTGCCGATATTACCAAGTTTGTCCGGCCCAGCTCTCCTCATACATCTACAAACTCCTTTTGATGCTGTTGAAGTACGTTGAGCTAGCCAACCGTGCAGTTTCGATCTGTCACCTGCTATACCTCTTCGCACCGAATTTCATCAGAGGTATGATGCTGCATCTTCACCATCGTGGGACCAAAGGACTAGTTGTGAAGATGGATGACAGGGCCAACAACCGCTTCAATTTCCACTTCTTCTTCGTCAAAATCGAGCACGTGGTGACGAAACCCAGCGAATTTCCCAAAGTATGGAACTTTGCTCGCAAGTACTTTTATCAACCGATTTGTCGTCTCATTTTGTTTTGTCACCGACCTAACTATTCTTCCTTTTTTGGTGCAGCCGAAAGAGAGCCTTCCACGTTGGTCGCCGACATTCGGGACTGTGTGAGCCAGGTTTTTCCCTGCACTGTGGGGATTCGTTAGTGGTCATCATTCCACAAGAAGTTTGGTCGTAGGCCCTCTACGAGTGGTGAGTCTCCGATTTGGACCTTCATTGGTTCCGAGTTAACATAATTTCTTTTATCTTTCTTTTCTGTAAATTGAATTTCTTTGGTATTAGGTCGGAGGGTTTCAACGAAGAAGAAATCTCTTACCCCCGCCTTCCTCCAGTCGAGCACTTTTGCAGGGTCGTTTCTTGTTGCGGCCGTTGGCGAGACTACTCGGACCATGGCTCCTTCCCCGACCCTGCCTTCACAAAGACCTAGTTGCCAAGTAGTGGCTCCATCGGTAGGGACTTCTACTTCCCCTATTCTGCACTTGGTGAATGAGTAATTTCCAGACAAAGAGGAAGTAGCTCCGTTAATAAAGAGGCGGGGATAGAGTTTGGAGGCGAGGTGGCGGGAACAGAGGGGTTAACAGGGGGTGATCCCGACCAAGCCACGACTGCGTTCAAGGGCGGGGTGTCCTTGGACACTGAGATTCTTCCCCCTTCGGTAAATGTGGAAATTGCTGACTTGCCTGACGCCGTTGGGGAAAGAGAGGAACAAGCTGAGGCGGTTGAGGTCATGTCGTCGAGCAATCCATCATCGTCTGGGCACGCCGGCATCCCTTCTTTTTCCAAGGTGAGGGGAAAGAACGTAGTCGTAGATATTTATGAGTCCGGTTCCGATATCGATCCTGAAGAAGTTAGGATGTTCAATGAGGGGTTTACTCGGGTATAGGTGAGGACAGAGGGGATCACTTACAGCATTGTCATCCCTCTCGACCTGGATTTGTTGAAGCGCACGGAGATCGTAGTCCCTGACTTGGGTTCGCTTTGTTCCCGTGCTGAGGAAAGGACGTTGCAGACGTTAGATGAAGACCCCTATCGTTGGGCATATCATGGATGGCCCTGCGGGTAAGTATTCCGATTTTTTTTTTTGCATCTTCTTTTTTTCGCCCTTATTCTCATTAACTTCTTTTTCCTGTTTCCATTTTGCTAGACCCTCATTTTGGAGCTCTAGTGTGCCCGTCGAGAAGAGAAGGGAAGGGCTATCTTCAAGAGAATGGAGTTGAAGTACCGTGAGTACCGCTCCAAACATCATGCGCTATGTCTCCGACTTGGCACGTATGGAAACTTCCAAGCTCTTAGGGACGAGCTGAAGCAAAAAGACGAAAACTTCGTGAGGCTTATTCTAAAATGCAGCGAGCTTGAGGGGTCGCTCAGGGCCAAGGAGGACGAGGTCGAGGTGAGCAGGGGGTTTGAGGCGGAATGTGCAGATCCTCAGACTCAACTAGAATCCCTGCGGGTTGAACTTGAGAAAAGTTCGACCAAGTTCAATGCTTTGAGCGACGAGCTGGTGGAGACGGCGGCAGAGTTGGGCAAGGTCGAGGAAGCTAGGAAGGTGGCTCTGGCCAAAGTGGCGGCGATGGAAGAGGCTGTTTGTGTCCTTCAATCCAAATGGGTGAGTGAGTCTGAGGCGGTCGCGCTTAAGGAGGCTTGGCTCGATGAGCAGATTAGCGCACTTGGAGGATAGATTTTCGATTTGAATGATTAGGTCGCCTCCCTTGAGGCCGAGAAGGTGCAATCATTGGCTCGACCATCCTCCTCTCACACTTCCTCCTATCCCGACTTACTGCGGGATTTGTATGAGAAATGAATCCATGCTGAGGCCAAGTTGGACATTTTTAGGGACTTGATGGCGGCGAAGAGAATTGCTGAGCTCGAGTTTGAGGGTGTTCATTCTAAGGCGAGTGAAGCTCGAGTTGCCTGTAGTTTTGATCCTGCTATGCCAAGGGCGGATAGTGGTGAGGACAAATTGGACGGGATCGAGCAGGACGCTTGGTATGATGACGAGTACCCTGATGGTGGAGAAGGAGAGGGCGACGGCGATGTAGGTGGGGACGACGCGGAGTAGTATTTCATACTTAGTTTTTGTCTCTTTTATGTTATGTGTGGGTGTCTTTCTGACCTTTGTAAGATACTCTTTTTTTGGAATGGAATGATCATAACCTTTTTTGATTGAATGTGGGTGAGGTCCCATGTCACCGTACTTAACTCAAACGAAGTTAACTTGTAAATCGAACTCAAGTCAGGTTGAGTATGAGCTGAATTGGAGTGCGATCAAATGTAATTCTTGACTAATTCAAACGAGGTTGATGTGAGGTAATTCGAGCGAGGTCGACGTGAGTGTATACGGCCGAAATCGGAGGAGCCTGATTTCGAGGTCTTTATTACGCTTCGAGCCCGAGCTCGAAGGGTTCAAAGTGAAGTTGAATCCGATCCCAGAATGTATACTTCGGGAAAGAACATCGAAGGCACATCACGGCCTACCTCGGGGCTGTACAAAAGCAATGACCGTCATGGAAAGGCGGGAGTTTTTCAAGGACATGTGGTTAGGACTTATAAGGTCTGCAAGGGATAGTACAAATCCGTACTAGGTCGTTACACAACTGTACCAATAGTATTCTTTGTCATAATTAGAAATGTACCATATTAGGATTTCCCCTCCTATATAATGGGGACACCAATCATTTGTAAAAGAACAATTTATTCACTGCAATAGAACATTCCACTTAGCTTTATCGTTTACGTGCTCAATATTTTTTTCTCAACTTATTGTTCTTCGTTCATTGTTCTCCATTTATTGTTCTTAATCCACTGGTATCGACCGACCTAGAGACCCTAGAGACTATCGAACTCGAGGCCCTCATCCCTTTGACAACATTGGTTTGGCTACCATTTCTCCTTACTTACGCTTATCGTTTCTTGATTATTTAAGAGTATTGAAATAAATCACATATCTTTAGAACCACAAATCAAGTATAATTTTTAACCCCATTTTGAGGCAAATAGTTTGGCGCCCATCCTGGGGCTAAAGAATGCTGCTAGTTTACTGATAGCACAAGTTATTCTTCACACTTTTTCTTGTCCAAAGATTCTTTGATTTCAGGTTAAAATATGTCTAACTCAGCAAAAGCACCTTTAATCGACGGTCTTGATTTCCATGGAGAAAATAGTGTAACAGCTCCGAGGGTTGGCTTGCCAATGCTAAACCCTGGGGTAGCACCAGCACCAAACCTTGTCGGTGTAGGTTCATATATTTCTTTGCACGTCGATTTGGGTACTGATATTGAAGGGAGTGTACTCGGCGGGGACCAACCTGACGCACAAGGGACACAGGCTCGAGAAGAAAGAGAAGTTATTCTACAAGTAATTTTTGAAATGTTGCAAGCACAACAAGTTGCTATCCCCCAATTGAGATTCAGCAAAAGACTCCGAGCACAGCAGGACCAAAGATAGCTCCCCGAGTTGAGCCAACACCAGAAAGATCGAGAAATAATGGGTCAGGAACTGACCCCACCATCATGAGGATGCTCGAGGAACTCACTAAAAGGGTCGAGTCGGGAGAAAAGAAGATATAGGATAACGATAAGAAAGTAGAAACCTGCAACTCGAGAGTCGACCAGATCCCGGGAGCACCCCCGATTTTGAAGGGAGTGGATTCGAAGAAGTTCGTGTTGAAGCCATTCCCACCAAGTGCGGCTCCGAATCCCATTTCGGAGAAATTCAGGATGCCCGACATCCCAAAATACAATGGGACCACAGATCCCAATGAGCATATTACCACATATACTTGTGGTATAAAAGGAAATGATTTAAAGGACGATGAGATCGAGTTTGTCCTGTTGAAGCAATTTGGAGAAACCTTATCCAAGGGGGCGATGATGTGGTACCATAACCTACCCCCAAATTCAATAGATTCGTTTTCCATGTTGGGAGACTCATTTGTAAAGGCACATGTTTGTGCCATAAAAGTTGCTACAAGGAAGTCTGATGTGTTCAAAATCAAACAAAGAGAGAACGAGATGCTAAGGGAGTTTGTTTCCTGTTTCCAGATGGAGCGAATGGAATTACCACCGGTCTCCAATGACTGGGCAATGCAAGCCTTCACTCAGGGCTTGAATGAATGAAACTTGATAGCTTCGAAGCAGCGGAAGAAAAAATTGCTCGAGTATCCCGCCGTAACTTGGGTGGATGTGCACAATAGGTATCAATTACAAATCAGGGCCGAGGACGACCAATTGGGAGCCCACTCGAGCTCAGTATATCCAAGCAGGCTATTAGCAAAAGAATCAAGGAACGCAGAAAGGGAGACGAGACGGAACAAGTAAAGATACCAACCATATGTCGAAGACCGAAGAAACACTTCGAGGCATAATATACCTCGAAATGACCGAAGGACGGATCGAGGCCAAAGGTCCCGGGGACTCATGAGAAAAACCGGGTTGGACAGGCATATGGGGCCGTTGGAGGCACCCCGAGTCAGAGTAAAATTTCAACATTGATGCCTCAGACATGGTATCAGCCATAGGCAAGATCAAAGATACCAGGTGGCCCAAGCCCATGCAATCAGATCCTTCCTAGAGGAACCCCAACTTAATGTGCAAATACCATGGCACTCACGATCATAGAACCGAGGATTGTAGACAGCTCCGAGAGAAGGTAGCCCGATTGTTCAACGAAGGGCACCTTCAAGAGTTCCTCAGCGACCGGGCCAAGAACCATTCTCGAGAAAGAGATGCAAATAGAAAGAATGAACAGGAGGAGCTGCATCATGTCATTCATATGATCATGGGAGGAATCGATGTCCCACAGGGACCCATATTAAAACAAACAAAAGTATCCATCAGAAGGGAGAGGCAATCTCGAGACTACATTCCCGTGGACACCCTCACATTCGGCGAAGAAGACATCGAGGCCTTATCTCAGCCTCATAACGATGCACTGGTAATATCTATCCTTTCAAATAAAATTCAAGTTAAACGTGTGCTCGTGGATCCAGGTAGTTCGGCCAATATAATCAGGTCGAGGGTCGTGGAACAGCTCGGGCTGCTCAACCAAATCTTACCCGCCTCTCGAGTCCTGGATGGATTAAATATGGCGAGTGAAACAATGAAGGGGGAAATCACCCTCCCAGTCAACGTGTCCGGAACAATACAAGACACCAAGGTTCATGTCATCGAAGGTGACATGAGATACAATGCCTTACTGGGAAGGCCATGGATACACAGCATGAGGGCAGTGCCCTCAACTCTTCATCAAATGATGAAGTTCCCAACAAAGGATGGAGTAAAAATGGTGTATGGAGAGCATCATACAACTAAGGAAATGTTCCCGCTGAACGACTTGGCACCAGTATCGGCCCCATCTACCTCAGAGTAGTCAAAAGGCGAACAGGTAGCTAAATAGCAATCACAGCCCATACCCTCGGTTGAGCCCGAGGGACATGTGATCGATGAACATATGGTCGAGGACAGAGAAGAAGACTTCCTCACCCCCCGAGATTTGGCTGCCCCTGAGGAATCAGATGAAACAAAGACCATTGTCGAAGAACTCGAGCAGGCAATATTGATTGAGCATCTTTTAGAATGAAAGGTATACCTGGGAACGGGACTAACCCCTGAACTCAGGTAAACAATTATTCAATTTTTTATTGATAACATATATTTTTTTTCTTGGTCCCATTTAGATATGACAGGGATCCCACAGGAGGTAACCACCCATCGTCTAAGTGTCGATCCCAGGTTCAAACCGGTGAAGCAAAAAAGGAGGCATCAATTCGAGGTAAAGCATACATTCATCAAAGATGTCGTAACTAAGCTTCTTAAAATAGGATCCATTAGGGAGGTAAAATACCCTGAATGGCTAGCTAACGTAGTAGTAGTTCCTAAAAAGGGAAATAAACTGAGAATGTGTGTAGATTACAAAGATTTGAACAAAGCATGACCTAAAGATTCTTTCCCACTGCCAAACATCGACCGTCTAATCGATCCTACGGCTGGCCACGAGATCCTTACCTTTCTCGATGCCTACTCCGGGTACAATCAAATTCAAATGAACCCGGAGGACCAAGAAAAGACTTCGTTTATCACGAAGTATGGCACATATTGCTATAATGTAATTTCCCGCAGGCTAAAAAAAGCAGGAGCTACATACCAATGCCTAGTTAATAAGATGTTCGAACATCAAAATAGGCAAGTCTATGGAAGTTTACATTAATGGCATCCTAGTTAAGTCCCTGTGTGCAGAGGACCATTTGACTCATTTGCAGGCAACGTTCGATATTCTAAGAAGGTACAACATGAAGCTCAACCCCGAGAAATGCACTTTTGGAGTCGGCTCGGGCAAATTATTGGGCTTCATGGTGTCAAACAAGGGGATCGAGATCAAACCCGACAAAATCAAATCCATCGAGGAGATCACCGTGGTAAACAATGTGAAAGTAGTACAAGGCTGACCGGACGGATAGCAGCCTTATGCCGGTTCATCTCGAGGTCATCGGATAGGAGTCATCACTTTTTCTCCCTTCTCAAGAAGAAAAAAAACTTCGAGTGTACTCCGGAATGCCAACAAGCCTTGGAAGAATTAAAACGGTATCTATCGAGCCCACCTTTCCTCCATACCTCGAATGAGTATGAAACACTATATTTGTATCTGGCCGTGTCCGAAGTTGCGGTAAGTAGCGTATTGGTTCGAGAAGAACAAGGTACGTAATTCCCTATTTATTACATAAGTCGGGACCTTGGGAGATACTGAAAACAGGTATCCACACTTAGAAAAATTAGCTCTTGCATTAGTAAGTGCATCTAGGAAGTTGAAACCATACTTTCAATGTTATCCGATATGTGTGTTAACTACATATCCACTTCGAAACATCTTGTATAAACCCGAATTATCGGGCCGATTGGCCAAATGGGTCGTCGAACTTGGAGGGTACAATATCAAATATCGACTATGAACAGCTACCAAGTCTCAAAATTTGACAGACTTCGTGGCCGATTTTGCACCTATCCTTGTGCCCGAAGTAGAAAAAGAACTCTTGTTAAAAACAGGCACATCATTGGGGGTATGGACCCTCTTCACTGACGGTGCCTCGAATGTGAAAGGGTCTGGGCTCGGTATGGTTCTAAAACTGCCTATGGGCGGCATAATTAGGAAATTCATAAAAACTTTGAATTTGACTAACAATGAGGCCGAGTATGAGGCCATGATTGCAGGTCTCGAACTAGCCAAAGGCGTAGGAGCAGAGGTCATCGAGGCAAAATGTGATTCTCTTTGGGTGGTTAACCAAGTAAATGAAATCTTCGAAGTTCGAGAAGACAGGATGCAAAGATACTTAGACAATCTTCAAGTGACACTGCATCACTTCGAAGAGTGGACCCTGGTCCACATATCTCGAGAAAGGAATAGCCAGGCCGATGCACTCGCAAACTTGGGATCCTCAGTTGAAGAAAATGACATAATCCCTGGGACTTTCGTACAACTATCAAAGCCAGTGATCGAAGAAGGCCATGCAGATATCAACTCAACAAGTCTAACATGGGTTTGGAGAAACAAGTACATCGACTACTTGAAACATGGGAAGCTCCCCACGGACCCAAAAGAATCAAGGGCCCTTCGAGCCAAAGCAGCCCGATTTTCACTCAAAGAGAATGGAACAGTGTATAGGAGGACCTTCGACGGGCCACTAGCAGTATTCTTGGGACAGGGGGACACCGACTAAGTGCTACGAGAAATCCACGAAGGCACTTGTGGAAACCACTCCGGTGATGATTGTTTAGTTTGAAAGGTAATTAGAGGGGGGTATTACTGGGATAGCATGGAAAAGGACACCAAGAAGTACGTTCGAAGATGTAATAAATGACAAAGATTCTCACCGATGATACATCAACCTGGTGAACAGCTACATTCAGTCATATCCTTGTGGCCATTCATGAAATGGGGGATGGACATCGTCGGCCCCCTACCAACGGCACCAGGTAAAGCTAGATTTATCTTGTGTATGACTGACTACTTCTCGAAATGGGTAGAAGTGCAAGACTTCGAGAAGATAAGAGAAAAAGAAGTCATCAACTTCATATGGGACCACATCATATGCCGATTCGGGATCCCCTCCGAGATTACGTGTGATAAAGGGAAGCAGTTCATCGGCGACAAGGTGACGATATTCCTCGAGGATCATAAAATCAAAAGGATTCTATCGACGCCTTACCACCCAAGTGCAAATGGTCAAGTCGAGTCCAAAAACAAAACTATCATTCAAAAATTAAAGAAGAAGTTAGAGAACGCGAAGGGGAAGTGGAGAGAAGTGCTGCCCGAAGTACTATGGGCATATAGAACAACTTCGAAGTCGAGCACAGGGGATACCCCGTTCTCTTTGGTATATGGGTTCGAGGATTTGATACCAGTCGAAGTAGGGGAACCGAGCATCATATTTCAGCATGCCACCAAGGACCCAAACAACGAGGCCATAAATACCGCCTTCGAGGTACTAGATGAAAAGCGCGAGGCCGCACTAGTCGAATGGCCGCTCAAAAACAAAGGATTGAAAGGTACTACAACAGAAGAACGAACCTCCGCTACTTCGGAGTCGGGGACTTAGTTCTAAGAAAATTCACCCTCAACACTCGAAAACCAAATGAAGGGAAGCTAGGTTGTAGTTGGGAAGGACCGTACCGCATCCTCGAAGTAGTAGCAAAGGGTCCTACAAACTTAGCACCATTGAAGGCGGGAAACTGCCAAGCAATTTGAACATATAGATGCTCAAACACTATTATTGCTGAGGTATAACCTTCTCCCTTTTTATTTATATTTCATACTAACTTTTTGCAAGTGTTCGACTGAGAGGAATCGAAGCACCCTTCAGCTCGAAGACCTTGGGTTTTAAAGCATATGTTGCACTCTTTTTCCCTTAGATCGGGTTTTATCCCAAATGGGTTTTACCGGAAAGGTTTTTAATGAGGAAACATCTATATGCTACCTAAGAAAAACTCAACAAGTATTCAAGGTTTCTTTTTTCAATCAACCTCGAATACTGGGGGAATCACCCTCGGAGGTTACCTTTTCGAAGAAAACAAGTTATGCCAATGAGGGCCTCGATAGGAGAATGTTGTAACGGACCAAATGATCAAATGAATCGTGTCCATGTAGAATAGTTGAGCCCCCGAGGTAAAAAAACATGTACGCATTATTCGAAGAAGCATTCTTATTTATCAAAACACTTTGTGCCTCAAAGAAGTTTACTGTTTTCACATGAAACGGCTCAAGAGCCAAATACTCCCGAACACTCGGGGACTGTCACCGACAAAAACCTTATCAAGTCATCAAGGAATCAAACTTATAAGACCTCAATGAGGCATACTCAAACTTATAAGACCTCAACGATCCGTACTCAAACTTATAAGACCTTAAAAAAGGCATACCCCTGATATTAAGGCCAAGGCTATATATTCAAACTTGTAAGACCTCGAAAAAGGCATACCCTCGATATTAAGGCCGAGGTCATCTCACTCGAGGACTAAAGGTTACGGCCAAATATAAAGACTACCGTCATATGAAAAGGCTATGGCGGAAATAATGCGGCTCGGAGACGTCTGATTTCCGCCATAAAAGGCCTTCAAATACTTCAAAAAAAACTTGGTTAAATCAGGCTACCCTCAGCATAAGCAAACGGGCTTTGATAATATCAAATCCGAACAATGTAAAGGCTTCGAGAAAATCAGCCTTCTAAAGAACCTCATGAGATACTCAATTATCTTCGCACATCGACTTGTAATCGAGGTTCCTATCAATCGAACCGTCGAAAAAGTTGGACAGATATAAAAACATGCCAAGGCATAAACAAATTTTTTTTTAAAAAGTCTTTAGCCAGAATGGGGTAAAATTTTAGCCATTTTAGAGGTAGAATTGACCCAATCTAGAAAGAGCCTAAGGGCCGATTTGTAATAGCCTAAGGGCCGATATGTAAAAGCCTAAGGGCCGAATTTAAAATATCCTAAGGGCCAAATTGAAAATAGCCTAAGTTCCGATGTCTTAAAGCCTAAGGGCCGATACCTAAAAGAACTTAGAGGCCAAAGACCACTGTGATCGAGACCTTACCTAGTTCGAACTCGAAAGTCCCGAGCTAAAGATTAGCTCGAAGATCGGACCCTAAGCGTCACCTATTACCGATCGTTGATCGAACACGGAACCTAAGGGTTTTATATCCTAAGTCCAACACATTGGACTGATCGTCAATAACATCAAATCTCAAAAGCAAAGACAAAGGCAAAATGGAAATTAACATAAAGAAGAAGAGAGAAGATGAAACAAAATGGTCCTTTTATATATCCAAATGGTGTTTACAAAAGTACATTTATAGAAGCTCCCACATGGAGCCCGTACACAAAAAAGGAAAACAGTATAAGCCTAATCTTCTGTCGGTGCCTCTTCCCCCTCGGGGACTTCATCTTCGTCTTCACCACTCTCCGAGCCACTAACGGAATCCTCGTCGGGAATGATCAGTGCAGCCGACTCTTCTTTTAAGGCTTTCACTTTCTCGATCTCGGCAGAAAGATCAAAACCTTTGGCGTGTATCTCCTCGAGAGCCTGCCTCCGAGATTCCAATCGAGCATTATCAAGAGCACGAGTTATCTTGAGCTCAGCTTCAGCGGATACTTTCTTAGCCCGAATATTTGCAGAAGAAGCATCAATCCGATACGAGGACATGAGGGCATCTACTTCGGACTTGATTTTGGACAACTTGGCAGCTGATTCAGCATGAAGCTCCTTAAAAAGATAGCTTTCTCCCTTTGCACCTTGAAGTTGGTGCTCAGCCGAGGTCAGTTTCTCTCGAAGAGTGTCCTTATCAAAGGCTACCTCATCCATACGCTGCTTCAGTCCGAGGATCTCAGTGTCTTTGACCCTAAGATCCTCCCGATGTTTCCCCACCAGGTCATCCTTCTACTTGAGCTGTAAGAGTTGAATTGAGGCATTAGAACACTAAAAAGAGTAAGTGTAAAACAATCCCACAAAGACTATGTTACCTACTCGATGAAATCATCCCGTTCTCAATATGCCTCCTCCGAACAGGCTCGAAGGTCCTTAAGTACCCCCTCTTTTCGGACATAAAGGGCCTTGAGGTCATCGTGTTCAAACACGAGCTTCCTAAGCTCGTCTTCACATCGGGCAAGCTCTGCCAGAGACTTGGAGAAATCCTGCTCATAGAGAATCACAGTCTGGTCACGATGAAAGGAAGTTAGATAGGCATAGATTAAATCTCAAACATAGTTGTTAAAAGACAAAATATACCTACTTTCGAAGACTATCAGCCTCTTCGAATATAAACTAGGCACCGAGGTCAGGGCCCTCTTCAATCCCAGCAAGGCAATCCTCGAAGATATCATTCTCCACGTGGGAAGCCCCTGCTTCAAGAGTCTTCATGTCCTGGGCATCCCGTATCTGCCCTTTAGAAAAGGATGGGCCTTGTGGAGAGTCACCCACGTCGACCACCCCGAGTGGATCGATTGGGTCCTTCTCTTTTCTTCGAGAAGCTCCGAGGTTGGTTCCTTCGATATCTTCGACCGAGTACTTTTCAGCATAAGGTGCATTCTGGTCATCAGCCGGTTCGGGAACTGGGCCCGAGCTCTCTTCGGAGATCCTCTCAGCTCGAGATCGAACCACCTCGGCAGCCTTCGATGCAGTAACCTTTGAAGCACCGGTGTAATTTCCCTTCCAAGTTACTAACGGTAAGGCATCGCCTTCACCCTCAGTCTCATCTCCTTCTTCGACCTCAGCACGAAGGCTCGCCGCAACTTCAGAGTCAAAGACACTGTGTCGGCCTTAGGTTTTCTAGATTTAGCCTTTTTTGGTTTCGGGGACTCTGCAACGTCTCCCTCTTTCTCTTCTTATCCTTGGCAGGTTTTGGGGTATCTACTTTGTCAAGTAGGTGCGGCCTCATTGAAACGGCTTCCCCGAGGCCTACATAAGCACAAAAGGTTACGTGTGCTACCAAGAGATATTTCCACTATTAAATTCAAAAAACGACAGTAATAAAAGCTCACCATGGTTTTTGGCCTCCCATCGACCTCTGGCTAAGTCACGCCAGACGTGCTCAGCATATGGGGAGGTGGAATCTAGTTGTCGAACCCAGCCAGAGAGGTCCTTGACCGCACCGAGGTACCACTCGATGGCTGCACCATCGAAAGGGAGTTAGTTCAAAAGGAAAAAAAGCATTTGACTAATGAAGCATGTTCGATGAATCGACACTTACAGTTCATACTCCATTCCTGGGGGAATGGCATCTTCTCAGCAGGAATCAGGTCAGAGGTTCTAACTCGAACGAAGCGGATCATCCATCCTCGGTCCTTATCTTCGTCGATGCTAGCGAAAAAAGACTTCAAAAATCAAAGTTGTAGTTTAATCAGGCCACCTCGATAAAAATGAGGGTTGTACAGTCTAATCAGATGGTCGAGGGTGAAAGGAATCCCCTCGACCATTTTCGAAAAGTACCTAATCAGGTAAACGATTCGCCAGAAGGAAGGATAGATTTGGCCAAGCGTCACCCTGTATTGTCTACAAAAATCGAGGATCACTGGATCTATTGGTGGCGAGGAGGGCTATACGGGACCTAAGGTGAATGGGTATGTGTATACGCTAAGAAAACCAGCTTTGTGAGTGGTTATGTCCTCTTCAGGTGAAGAGATCTCCACTTACTGCATCCCCCCAGCGGCAATCAACCTTCAGCTTTCCAGTTTCGGTTATCAGACTAATATATCGAGACATGGGTTCACATCGTCCTTCAACTGAGGAATGCTTTTCGAACTTGAAATCAGAAGATGTTTCACAAGGCCCGGGGGTACACTCCTCGACACGAAGAGGTACTACCGTTTTGCTCTTAGACGAACATGATGATGAAGGAGCTTGCTCTTTTTTGGGGAGCTGACTTAGAATTTTTTGCCATGTTTTGTGAAATTTCAGAATATGAAGAAGAAAATGTTTAAGAGATGAACGCAAAGGAAGAACGGATGCAGAGAAAAATTAGTGAAGGTTTGAAGGCGTTGTGGAAAGTAGAAGATTGAGGAGTGAAGGATTGGGTTATTTATAGGGGTCATCTAAGTGTGTTTTAGAAGTTAAAAGGGCAACTCATAGTTGTTATCAATTGGTGGGTTTTTCGAGAAATCTGCAGACATGACCTCTACACAGCCTTTCAGTCACACCAATCACTGACCTCACATGGTTGACATCATGATGAGGACATCGAAGGGTCAAGAATTCAAATCGTTTCTTATCATTTCATTCTAAGAAACACGGGGACCATCAGTATACGACCGAAATCGGAGGAGCCCGATTTCGAGGTCTCTATTATGCTTCGAGCCTGAGCTCAAAGGGTTCAAAGTGAAGTAGAATCCGATCATAGAATGTACACTTCAAGAAAGAACATCGAAGACCCATCATGTCCTACCTCGGGGTTGTACAAAATCGATGACCGTCATGGAAAGGCGGGAGTTTTCCAAGGACACGTGGTTAGGACTGATAAGGTCTGCAAGGGATAGTACAAATCTGTACTAGGACTTTACACAGCTGTACTAATAGTATTCTTTGTGATAATTAGAAATATACCATATTAGGGTATTTCCCCTCCTATATAAAGGGGACACCAATCATTTGTAAAACAATAATTTATTCACTGCAATATAACATTCCAATTAGATTTATCGTTTAATGTACTCAACATTTTTTCTCAGCTTTATTGTTCTTCGTTCATTGTTCTCCATTTATTATTCTTAATCCACTGTTATCAACCGGCAATTTACCTTGAAAATGATAATTACAATTATATTTGATTATGTGATTCTAAAAATACGTGATCTATTTTAATACCGGTTGTTTAGGCAACCGATGTTGAGTATGAAGCGAGAAAAATGAAATCAGTGCGAAAAGAATTAAGTTAAGCAAACCAGGCTCCAAAGAGGCCAGTCTCAAGGGTGGTCGGGCAGGCCTCGAGGTCGAGCTCGAGGAGCTTGGCTAAGGTAAGTCCACGATTATAACAATATTGAAGGCCTTAAGGTTGGCCTATTTATGATCAATAATAAGCAATAAATGGAAAATAACTCAAGAACACAATAAATGAGAAGCAATATTTTAATGAGACAATTGAAGAGAATGTTCTTGTTAGAGAGCAGAGGATGTTCCTGTTTTTGTATATTGAATATCATATCCTTAAAAAATTACAAGGGTCCCCTTTATATCTGAGGGGGAATCCCATCATGGTACATGTGTAATTAATACAAGGAGATACGACTGGTACAATTATGTAATACCACGGTACGAGCCTGTACTATTTTTTGCACTTTGTCAACTTTAACCACGCGCTTTTTGGGAGTTTCCGCCTTTTCATTTGAACCCTTGCTTTATACTGCCTCGGGGTTGAGAACCCTCGACTTGCCCCTCCATGCCGATCTCGGGCCTTTGAAACTTTGCCTTCACCGAAGTGGCCGTAAAATCGGGCTCTCCGATTTTAGCCGTGTACAGATAGTCCTCGCATTTCTTAGAACGAAGAGATAAGAAATGGTTTTGACCTTCCGCCCCTTAGACACTCCTATTATGACGTCAGCCCCTTCAGAGCATTAATGAGGTGACGTGAAAATCTGTGCAGAGGTCGCTATCAACACAATTCTCGAGGGGCCCTTGAACCATCACAAGTTCAATTTTCCCGCTTCAAGTTCATCCAAAGGACCCCTATAAATACCACAATCACTTGCCTTTCATAGTTTCGCATTTCTTCTTCAAACCATCAGATTTTGTCTAAGTGTTCTCTCTTCTTATCCTCTTCCTGCTCAGACTTTTCCCATCTTCTTACTGCAAAACTTGATAGTCACCATGGCAAAGACCTCCAAAATAGTGCCACAAAAGGAGGGGGCTACTACTACCTCACGCCCGTGCAAGGGAAAATCAAAAACCCCTTCTACAATTGAACAATTCATTCCTGGCCCTTTCGATACCATTTCTGACTTTCTAATAGAAAAATCCCCTTCTACATCGGGCCGATATGAGCCCATGTCCCGATATATAAGAGTAATATCGGACGTTGAGAGGGTGAAACTCGACTGCCACTGGGGGGGAGGCAGCCTGAGTAGACATTCCTACGGCCGACGAAAGCATAGTCACCACAAGCATGGCTTCCTTAGCGTCTACACATATCCCTTCACCTTAGGTCCCGTTGATTCTTCTTCCCTGCCGATTGGTCCGGTGATTCTTTATTTTTGCCACCAATACCGAGTGACACTCGGTCAGATCTATCCTTCTTTTTGCAGGATTGTCTACATGTTTCGTCCTATCTCCAACATGGTCGAGGGAACGACCTTCACCCTCAACCATTTGATCAGATTATACAACCCTCGACTTTTCTGTGAGGGCCTTATTAAATTGCACCGTCGATCCACCAAGGCGTTCTAGGATAGGGACCGGGGGTGGATGAGCCAGTTCATCAGAATCAGAACCTCCAATATCATCCCCGCTGACAAAATGCCATTCCCGAAGGAGTGGAACATGAAAAGTAAGTACCTTCGACTCGACCGTGCTTTGGTTGTCTCCTTCTCTTTCGACTGACTTTCTTTTAATTGTCCAGCCACTGTTTGGTTTCCCGGTGTGGTTCAGGACCTTCCGGGGTGGATCAAACATTTAGATTCTGCTTTCCCATACAACAAGCGCGTATGGCGTGAGATTCCCAAAACACGATGCAGGCCTAGAATCACGGTATGTTCCTGCCGTTACCGTTTTCATATTCTATGTCAGAATTTTTGCTGACTACAGTTTTGACATGATATACTTGTGTAGGCCTTGATGAAGGAGTGTTGATTAGACCGCCTCCACCTGGTGAGAAAGAGGCCCCAAAGTCCGTAAAAGATAAGAAAAGGAAGAAAGAGGCCTCGGAAGGGTCTCCAAAATCAAAAAGGGCAAAGGCTCGAAAGCCTAAAACTGTGGCCACGGTCATATCTTCGGTGGCCGCTGAGAGTCTGTGGGCGGAGGAGGAAAGTGATGATGCCTGCCCTTCGGTAAAAAGGGCACGACGAAGTGCTGACGCTTTGAGAGCCGCTGGGCACTCGCTTGTTGAGCTAAGGGCAATCGATGCGGACCTGTCGTGCGTAGAGGAGACTCTCGAGGAGGGTTTGGGCACAGTCCCCAAGACGCTCATCGAACATGGCACAGTCCGAGGTGAGGAACTCGGAGGGCTTGCTACTGGAGCTTTCCGAGATAGGGAAGAAACCTCGATGGAGGCCGACATCGCTGGTGGATTTTATTCGGGCCCGTCCTTCTCTCTAGGGGAGATACGGGATGCTCAAGTTAGGGGTGTCCCTGGTCCATAGACCTCTCGTAGAGAGGAGGGTGCATTCGGGGACTATTTCGAGGGGGTAGATGAGGAGCGATGTTAATGCCCCAGTTGCCCTCGAGGAAGCTGAGAGGCTCCAAAAGTAGGTGACATTTGAGAACAACATACCCATTTTCTAATCTTTTATTCTCATTATTATTTTTTTTTATTTCCCTTCTCTATTTTGCAAGTCAAGAGGCTATATGACCAGGCTTTCTCCAAGTTGCAAGATGAGTTGGATCATCATGGAGGGGAGCTTGAGAATCTTATGGCGGGTTCGGTCGAGCTCGAGGCTTTGTGCACTCAAAAGGAGGAGGAACTGGTCAACCTTCGGACGAGCTTGGAGAGAGTGCTTCGGGAGAGATCTAATTTCTCCGAGCAGGTATGCTAGTATCCCCATTCTCACCTTTTAACCGTGATGCTTCGGTGCTGACTGACTTACTTTCTGCTTCTCAACTTATGCAGAAGGATGCCTTGGTGGAGCAGCTATCCTCAGCCTAAGATCTTCTCTGAGGCGCTAAGGAGGAGGAGGTTGCACTATTTGTGGCCAATGCCGAGGCCAGTGAATATGTCTCCTCGTACAAGAGGGATGCTACTGCTGCAAACGCCCGGGCAAGGGAGATATGCGAGAAGGCTGAGTTGAAGCTGACTCAGGTGGTTGCCTATGCTCGCGCACATGCCAAGAGGCAGGCCCTCGAGGAAGTGAGCGTCATAGGTGTCGATCTCTCTGCCGAGATTGAAGAGGCCCAGGCCCTGTAGGAGGAGTTGGCGGTGCCGAGTTCATCCGAAGAGAGCTCTGAAAGCAGCTCGGACAGTGGTTGGGACGTAGAATAGTTGTTTTTCCTTTCTTTTGTGGGATCCTTCGGGGGGATTTTTGTAAATAACACCTTGTAGTTATATTTTTGGAAATAGAACACTTTACATCATACTTTGCGTAAGTTTAGTTCCATGACTTTTTCCCTTCAACATGACTTTTATTCTTTGATACTTTGCTTCCTCGGTACTCGTACTTGCAGCAGTAGGATTCCTCGATATTGGGCACCTTCTCGAGGTTAAGTCGATCAGCTGGCTTTGATTCCTCGAACCTCCTACGATTGTACTATTCATGCAATGTGACCATGACGTGACCGAGGTGGCCCTGCCGGTACACTTCCCCAAGTGCCATGACGACCTGCCAGAAATTGAATGGTCTTTAAGGCAGTTGGTTGGCCGCCTTTCCTTCTATAAATGTTCATGCTTCTCCTTCATTCTAACTCTTGCATTTTTGCGAAAAACCCTCAGCTTTTCTTTCATCTTTCTCATTCCTTTTCCAACTTTGCGAAAGCAAGTTCTGCTCCTCCCTTATTACATCTGCTTTGAGTGACTATGGTTGTTGTTCCCGAGTCCGTTCATCAAGAAGAGGGAAATTCTTCCACTGCCGCTAGTCTGGCCGGTGGCATACCGTCGGCGTCTGGTGAGCTGACCTCGTGTTGTTTTGCTATAAAAAAGGACTTTGCAGTAGAGAAACCTTACGATGTCCCGGGCCATCGAGAACANGAGTTCTGCTCATCCCTTATTACCTCTGTTTTGAGTGACTATGGCTGCTATTCCCGAGTCCGTTCATCAAGAAGAGGGAAATTCTTCCACTGCCCCTAGTCTGTCCGGTGGCATACCATCGGCGTCTGGCGAGCTGACCTCATATAGTTTTGCTATAAAAAAGGACTTTGCAATAGAGAAACCTTAAGATGCCCCAGGCCATCGAGAACATGCCTCGAGGTTCGTACGATCCATCGAGGAAGATCACCTTGAGGCTGTGAGGAGAGAATGCGATTGTGGGGAAAATGTGATCTTGCAGATACCCTCTCGAGATGAAATCATCATGACCTTCGTAGAGGGATTCTTGACCGTGTACACGTACCCGTTTACATTGAGCCCCCTCGACCGGCTTGTGATCGAGTTCTATAAAAAGTACCGAGTCACCTTGGCGCAGATTCATCTGTCCTTTTGGTGGATAGTGCTGAGGATGAGGTATTTCACTGAAAGGGCAGAGCTTGACTTTACCCTTATCCACCTCATTAGGTTATAGCGGCCTAAGCATTATCGAGGCCTGATTGCGCTGCGACGTCGGTCCACGAGCCTTTTATTGCCAGTGATGACAAGGACCAAAATGGGGGATGGATGAGTCGGTTTATTCAGGTGAGGACCGTCGATGTCATTCCAGCGGATTTACTGCCTTTTCCCGAGAAATGGAACTTCAAACGTAAGCACCGTGTCGTGCCTTAGTGTCCCTTGTTCTTATACACTTATAAGGTTGTTTCTTTTTCTCTTTTTCAACGGTCCCATGGATGCCCGGGGAGGTCCTTGATCTTGTGGACTAGACTCGGAAGTTGGCAGCTTCCTCGACATATGACGAGCGCAAGTGGCGTGACCTCTCGAGGGGAAGATGGGAGGCAAACTACCATGATATGAGTCGTGTGGTATCCTTTTTGACGAATGTTTCCTTTCATGTGTACTAACTCTGATGTCACAGGTGGTTGTGGGTTTTTCGGAATGATGTCGTGTCCCTTCGAGGAGAGTGCAGGCCCGAGGGAGAACAACAGTCGAAAAAGATCCTCTATGGATGAGGATATTCTTGATGGGGCGGGGCCTTCTCGGAGGCATAAAGGAGACGCCGTTTCTGAGGAGAGCTTCATATATGTTGGTCATTCTGCGGATGTTGGCTCCCCTTGTGAGGATGATTCTCTATCCACGGCTCGGGCCGGGGGCCCTTCTGAGTTTGCCGGTTCTGTCAGTCCTGAGACCTCTAATTTTGAAGAAGGGGTTCCCGAGAGAGGAAGATCAAGAATCCTCCACCGTCGTCCGCTTCTTCCCCCGAAGGTACTTTGAGGGATGCTTGTGACCAGGGGCCGCCCGGACCGATTAAGGTTTCGAGTGGGAATACCCCTATTGAGAGTGGTTCGTCTGGGGCCGATGGGTCCAGGCCAGTAGATGTGCGTTCAACTTTTGAGGAGGTTCAGCGGCTGTGCTTCGAGGTGAGTTCCGGTTGGCCTTGCTGGTTTGTTAGTTATAAATCTTCATTCTTTGAATCTGGAGTTTCTTTCTTGTAGGTTTTTGACATACTCAAGGCCGATCTGCTTCGCTGTGAGGCCCGATTGCGGGAAGCTCTGGGTAAGAAAAGATTTCTCAAGCTTCTTTGTAATGAGAAGACGAAAAAGTTGATACATCTTCGAGTGGAGATGCATCGGAGCCGGATCTTTGAAGGAAAACTCGACCGCCAAGTAACCATTACCCTGTATGGGTATGTGCCTTCTTTCTCACTCTTGGGAGCTAACTCTTTGGTACTTCAGTTGCAGGAAAAGACAGAAGCTTTGGAGCGCCTTTGGGGCGAGGTCGGGCTAGTCAGGTTCGAATGCCAAGTGTTGAAAGTGCAGGTGGGCATACATACTGGGGCCCAAAGGAATGCTTTGGCTAAGGCTGTTGCCCTCGAGATACAACTTTGCAATGCCCAGGAAGATAGCTCAATTCAGTCGAGCAGGATTTCCAAACTCGAGGCTGATCTGCTAAATATGAAGGTAGAGGTTGTGGACGCTCGGGCCGAAGTTGAGGTAGCTCGAGCGAATGCCGATAAGAAGGTGGCCGTTTATTTGAAAGATGCTACCGATGCACGGGCTGAGCTGATAGGGGCTTTAAACAGAGAGAGGAGGGGCAATAAGTGTGCCCGATGCATAGGGAGACCCTCGAGGAGATACATGCTAGGGGCTTTGACCTCTCGGAAGAGATAAAGCAGGCCGAGGTGAACGAGACTGATGCCAGATTTTTCCTTTCTTGAGTTAATGTTGATACTTGAAGGCTACCGTGGGAGCTGGTCCGAGGGGCCTCTGAGGGAGCTGGTCCTAAGAATAGAATATATTTTCTTCTTTGTTGTTTGCATAAGACTCTTGTAGGAGCATTTGTAAATATGTATTTGTAATACACACACACACACACACACACACATATATATATATATATATATGTATATATAAAATATTCTTTGATCTGATTTGCATGTTGGTAGTTGGTCCGGCGATTTAGATTTTGAGATGAAACCCTTGTGATTATAAATTGGCCCTGAGGCACTTTTTGTCGGTATGACCTGTAGTTGGCAACTCGGTCTCTTACGCGTAAGGTTTATACGATTTTTAGTGTAGCGGGCGACTCGGTCTCTTACACTTTTTTGGCCCTGAGGCGCTTTAGTTAACCATATCGGGCTTAGTTTCCGAGTCGGGTTTGGACTCGAGCTCAGCGGCCCTCAGGTTGTCAAGGTCCCGGAGGGAGACCTTGGCTTTTTTGTTATAGTGACGCTCTTCCTGTTGTTTCTGGGCTACCATTCTTAAATAAGCCATGTCTCTTCATTCTTCGGCCTTGTCAAGGTCTTGCCTTTTGCTTTCATCGTTGCTTGGCCCATTCTCATGTGAGTACCTTAGTCTTGGTTCTCCGACCTCGACCGGTATCACTGCGTCAGTCTCATAGACTAGTAGTACCATGTTTATCCGGTGCTTGTCTTTGGAGTAGTGCAGTATTCCCATAGCACTTCCGGCAGCAACTCCGGCCACAGTCCCTTGGCGTTCTCGAGCTTCTTCTTCATGATATTCTATATCGACTTGTTGGAGGATTCTGCTTGTCTGTTGCCTGCAGGATGATATGGTGTGGAAAGTATTCTTTTGATGTGCCATTTTTTGAAGAACTCGGAGACCTTCTTTCCCGTAAATTGAGGTCCGTTATCACAACTAATTTCTTTGGGAATGTCGAAGCAGCATAAAATGTTCCTCCATATAAAGGCGATCACTTATTACTCGCGTATTTGAGCGAATGCACCTGCTTCCACCCACTTAGAAAAATAGTCAGTTAAAACTAAAAGAAATCGCACATTACCTCGTCTTACTTGGAGGGGGCTGACAATATCCATTCCCCATTTGATGAAGAGCCAGGGCGAGGTGATTGAGTGGAGGTGCTCGCCCGCTTGGTAGATCATGAGGCCGTATCTTTGGCATGGTTCGCATTTTTTAACGCAGTCAGCGGCTTCATTTTTGATTGTGGGCCAGTAGTAGCCTGCTCGTATGAGGCATGTGACTTTGGCTCGATTGTCGGTTTGAGCCCCACAGTGACCTTCGTGGACCTCTTCTAGGACGCGCCGTGTCTGGTTTGGTCCTAAGCATTTTTCTATAGGGCAGCCATACGTTCTTTTGTACAGGTCGTTATTAATGACCCTATACCTAGCTGCTTGCATTCGAAGTTTTTTGGCTTTTTTTTTGTCGTTTTGAAGCACGACGTCTTGCAGGTATGCGACAATATGATTGTGCCAATCCCAAGTTAGTTTAATAGTGCGTACCTCGATTTGGTCGATTGATGAGTGGAGGAGAGTAACCACGTTCCCTTCTCCGGTTATGCTTTTAGTGGCCACGACTAGTTTGGCGAGGTCGTCCGCTTCGATGTTCTGCGCTCGAGGTATTTGGTCGAGCTGGCATTCGCCGAACTCAGGTAACAGTTTGCAGATCTCAGCCTAGTATTTTTGTTGCCTTTGTTCCTTGATTTGGAAAGTCCCTGTTACTTGATTGACGACGAGTTGTGAGTTGCATCGTAGGAATACTCGTCGTGCTCCGTACTTGAGTGCCAATTTTAACCATGCAATCACGGCCTCATACTCGGCCTCATTGTTACTCATATCAGGGCACCGTATGGACTGGAAAACTATTTCGCCTGTTGGGACCTCGAGCACGAGTCCGAGTCCAGATCCTGACGCATTATAAGAACCATCGCTGTACAGAATCCATAGGTCGTGTATTTTGGGGGAAGTACTGGCGGCTTCCCTTTCAACTTCGGGCATCATTTTTGCACTAAAGTAGGCGACGAAGTCGGCAAGTACTTGCAACTTTATCGCCGTTCACGATTGATAGGTTAACCTACACGACAGCTCGGGTTTGTGCAGGATACTCCTTAGAGGAAAGGTCGTGACCACTAAGATGGGGTGGCACTAGCAATAAGGTCTATGCTTTCGTGAAGCTATGACCAAGGCTAGGGCTAGCTTCTTGAGGTGGGGGTACCTTGTTTCAGCGTCGACCAAAGATTTGCTAATATAGTATATTGGAGATTGTGTACCTTTATTTTCTCGGACCAGGACTGCACTTACTGCAACATTGGACACGGCCAGGTAGATGAGGAGACGTTTTTTGGGTTCTGCCTTAGCAAGCAGCAGGGGCGAAGACATGTACGCCTTTATTTCCTTAAGGGCATCGACGCACTCAGAATTCCATTGGAGTCCGTTGTCTTTTTTGAGTACGTAGAAAAATTTGTGGCACCTATCAGAAGTCTGTGAGATGAATCTTGACAAGGCAGCTATACGGCCGGTCAGCTTCTGCACCTGCTTCTTGCTTTTCAAGTTCTCTGGTATTCTCTCTATAGCCTTGATTGGTCGGGGTTGACCTTGATGCCTCGTTACGATACTAAGAAGTCAAACAACTTTCCCGAGGTTACACTGAAAGCGCATTTCTCAGGGTTCAATTTCATGTCGTACCTCCTGAGTATGTCGAAGGCTTCCCTCAAGTGGTTGATGTGGTCTTCCTTTCTATTCGACTTGACCAACATATCGTCTATATATACTTCCATGGTTTTGCCGAGCCGATCTTTTAACATTTTGGTCACCAGCCTATGATATGTCGCCTCTGCATTTTTCAACCCGAACGGCGTAACTCTGTAGCAGTACGTCCCTTGGTGGGTGATGAAAGTGGTTTTTTCCTGGTCTTCTTCCTCCATGATGATCTGGTTATAACCCGAATAGGCGTCTAGGAAACTTAATAGCTTGTGCCCAACTGTTGCATCAATAAGCTGGTCAATATGGGGTAGTGGGAATGAGTTTTTGGGGAATGCTTTGTTCAGATCTGTGAAGTCTACGCACATCCGCCATTTCCCTTTTTTTTTACCATGACCACGTTGGCACCCCATTAGGGATATTTTGATTCTCTGATAGGGCCATTTTCAAGCAATTTTTCCACCTCTTCGCGGACAACATCATTTATCGCGACATTGGATCTTTTTCTAACATGCCGCATTGGGGGGTAGAATGAGCCAACATTCAATTTGTGTGTTGCTATCTCCTTTGAGATGCCCGGCATATCTGCATGAGAAAAATCAAACAAGTCTACATTGTTAGCTAAGAATTGGTGAAATTTACCTGGTTTTTGGAGTTTGTGGCCAATATAGGCCTTTTTGCTGTGGTCATTTTTATCGAGTTGCACGGGGTCGAGGTCCTCCACAGTTGACCCTGTAGCCTCCACAACTTCGGGGTCCTTGATGACATCTTTCCCTTCGTCACCATCTGACCTCGACCTCGTTAATTGCTATGTTTGTGCGCCTTTTCCCTTCAATAGTTGAGTGTATGTGCAGTCTTAGGCGATGCGGTAGCATTCTTGGGCCGTGCGCTGCTCGCCGTGGATGCTGAATACTCCCCACCGGGTGGGAAACTTGACGACCTGATATAAGCTGGAGGAGATGTCCCTCATGGAGTGTATCCAAGGCCGTCCTATGATGGCGTTGTACGCCGTGTCTTGATCCATAATATGGAACGTATTTTCTGAAGTGATACCACCGGCCAGAACGGGTAGTGTGATTTCTCCGAACGTCCCTCAACTGCATTGTTAAAACCTGTTAGTGTGATGCAGGGTAGCACTATCCTATCTTTGAGCCTCATTTGTGCTAGAACTCGAGGGTGGATAATGCATGCGTCGCTTCTGTCGTCGACCATAATTCATTTTATATCAGTATCTGAAATGCGTAAAGTTGTAACAAGAGCGTCATACTGAGGAAAAGTCAAACCATACGTATCCGACTCGTCGAAGATGATACTTTCTTCGAGGTCGTCATACCGTTCATGGGTGATTTATCCTTTCAGCTTATGGGTGGTTGTGAACTTCACGTTGTTGATCGATGCATCGTTGCCTCCTCCGATGATCATTTGGATTGTGCGGGTTAGTGAGGGTGACTTTGGCAAACCTTGATGTTGTTTGTGTCCTCGGTCGCTCATCAGTTCTCTCAAATGCCTTTGGTGGAGCATGTTCACGACCTCTTGCCTTAAAAGCGATGCAGCCATCGGTCTCGTGACCTCTTTCCTGGTGGAATTCACAGAGGGCATTTGATTTTTTGGAGTTTGGGTCAGACTTTATATTTTGTGGCCATTTTACCTTTGGGCCGAGCTTCTCCAGGGCGTAGCCTATTTCTGAAGTAGAAACACAGAAATTGTGAGTAGATAGTAAAAGCATACCTCTTTCGTTTCGGTGAGTCCCTGTCTGTGGCTTGGAAGGACTGTCGCCGTGATGGGGGGATGGTATGACGGCAGTTCTGACATATGGTTGGTGTCTTTCACGGTTGGGGCATGGACCTGCATAGTCTCTTCTATTATTGTTTTTGAGGTCTTTCCTCAACTCCATTTGGACTGATGTCAACTGTTGGGTTGGTCCATTAAGGTCGTCCTCGTCAGATCTGACCTTGGCACGGTAGGCGTTGTGTATCTCGTCCCAAGTGGTTGGGGGGGGGATATTTCATGAGTCGCCTTAACAGTTTTGTGGTCGCTCTCGAACCACTCCTGTTTAGCCCATTTTGAAAAGTGGCCACCGCCATCCCCTCCAATATATTTGGAAGAGTCATTCTCACACGGTTGAATCGGGCGAGGAAGTCCCTGAGTCCTTCGCCGGGTGACTATTTAATGGAAAATATGTCGTTCACCATCGCCTTTGCTTTATTACCTCCGGCATGGGCGGTGACGAATTTGTCGGCCATCTCCTCGAATGTCTCTATGGAACGTGCATGTAGTTGTAAGTACCAAGTCAGCGCTCCCTCGATTAGGGTTTCACCAAACCTTTTTAGCAATATGGATGACACTTGTTCCTTGGCGAGGTCGTTGCCTTTCACTGCAGTGACATAATGGGTCACATGATCCTCAAGGTCCGTCGTACCGTCATAAATTTTCAGGTATGGCGGCATTTTGAAGGTTTTAGGTATAGCGTGTGGTGCAACATCGTCACTGTATGGTTGTTCCACGAACCAGCAGACGTCCCATTTTGGTAAAAGCTTTGGGGCGCCGGATATTTTGTCCACCCTTTCTTGGTGTTCTTTCATTTGGTTGCGGAGCACTTTGTTCTCGTTCTCCATCTCCTCCATCTTCCTTAAAATGGATGTGAGGGTATCATTAACGTGGTGAGTGATACATGTTATAAGAGGAGGGTTGTGATGCTCATTTGTCACTGGCATGATGCACACTCTTGCATCTTCCCTGATCGTCCCTTGCGTAGGTTTATCGAGTATACTAGTTAGCATACTCATCAACCACGCTTCTAACTGCTTTTTCACTGTTGGTGGTGCCTCTTCGCTGTGGACGTAGAAGCCCATTTTCGATGGGAAGCTGCCGTGAGGGAGAGGTGAACCAATAAGCCTAGGGAAAGCGTTTGGTGTCACGTTCTCCTCATCTGTTCCAGTGATCTCATTGATGGTGTCTAGGAGGTTGGTAGTTCCGGCCACCGATTTCATTCTTCCATCTCCATTACCTGCCCTGTTAGACTATGCACGTAGGAAAAGACAAGATTCTATGTTGTTTTTTTTTGTTAGATCTTTGAAGAAACTAAAACTTTGACTAAGAAATCCTCACAGACAACGCCAAATTGTTTGACCAAAAAATGTTAATCCTTGGTTAAATTAATTAATAAGTAATCAAGATGGGTCAATCCTAGTTAGAGCTAATTAATTCCAGATCTGAGATGGATAACACGAACAGTAATGATGCTTGAGTTAAGAAATTGACAATAAATGTAACCGAATGTAGTAGTAGGTAAAAAGATCATGCATTAAATAACATTATAGGGCAATAAATGTAAATAGAGGGGAAGATTCACCCAATATTGAAGAAGGTGAAAGATTCTTTCCTTTGACAGTGATGAATGACACAAATGTTGAAGAATATTATACACTTTCTTGGATCTGATGAAAATGACAATAGAATAGTTCACAAAAAGGGTTAAATCTCTATTAAAAGTGATTCTTTATATTTTCTATGAGAGCTTATCCTTTTACAAGTGTTCTTATCATATTGAATATTACATGCATTTTTCCTCTTCTTTCTTTCTATTTATATGGAATATTTCCAAAGAATCCTAAAATACAAACAGAGGAAATATTTCCTCTGAAGATCCCAATATAAAACTAGCGGTTATTTCTAGCTTTACTATTCGACTTCGATCACGACCACGCAACTCGTAATAATTTGCGAGTTGCTCTTCGCGTCCTTTCCCGCACATGTCTATTCTCAATCTGATTTTAACTTATACAACACATCGCCCTTTCTTCCACAATATTCAGTTCCAAATTAAAAGGGCACAAGTAAATGGACGTTTTTGTTATGGAAAAACGGCAAGACCCCTGGTCACGGCAGAACCCGGCCAGCTATTAGAATTCCAGAATCTTTCTACTGAACATCATTGGAGAATCACGACCGTCGAATCAAACATTAATCCAACGGCCATCAATCCACTAAAAAAACTGAAACCTCTCCACCAAGAAACCAATTCCCTTCCAGTGGGGGCGGCTAACCTACACCTAGAATCCCAAGAACCAAGATACACGGCATACTTTCATCCAATTACCGCTAGCCACGTAGCATGATGTTTGCCCACCATTTGGGCCTTTCTCCCAAGAGGGGCCCACCTTGGACCGACCAATTGGAATTTACCTAAATCATTCAAAGCTTCCTAGATTAGCAAGCTAGCATACTGCTCAACATCAACGACTTTCAACACACCACAAAATTTATTCAAGAAGATGCAGCTAGTAGATAGACACATTTGTTAGAATATCTGAACTATAAAACATTATATTTACATTTTGTTTACAGGAGAAAAAAACCCAAACAAATCATATATATAATCACTCCAAGAAGGCAAGAGTCACAGTATCTGATATTTCATCTTACTATATATTATACTTATTAGCTTATTTCCTAAGCCCAACTCCTAATTTGTAACCCTTTTAGTCCCCTTCACATATTCTTATTTCAACTTCCACCCTCCAACTTTTCCCTTCATATACTAGTAGCACTAAAACTATATACAGTAGTGTTCTTCTCAAGAGCTATCGATCACTGGCCTTTTCTTGAGAAAGCACTAGTGTTTTAAGGGAATTGGAGGAGCTGCATTCTCATTACTAAGTCTGTATACATACGTGGTGCTGGTATGCTAATTAGGAGCAACTGAAGGTCTTGAACTTGGACTTGATTAACTTAATATCCTATAACTAATCCTCCCATTGGGGCTCGATGTGGAATTCCCTTTCTTCGTTTGGCTGTTCTGTAATTAACAGAAGTTGGAGGGGGCGTTGACGGACTGAAACTTTGAACCTTGTTTCGCCGGCTATGGTTGCTGTTACTGTAAGAGTCCTCCGAGTCATAGGGGGCTGCTGCTGCCGCCACCGCCGCACTCTTCTTCTCCGATGACTCTTTTGGCTTCTTCACGAAATTCTGTGAAGTCCCAACAATCTATAAATAATCAAAATTAGAAAGTAATTACAACATTCCAAAAATTGCTAATGGGGAATATATTAAATGCTTAATAAGTATCTATCCCCAATCTCAAAAACCCAATTGTTAACTTTTCTATAAGTGTTCCATTTTCCCAAAAGAGCAGTTGATAATGCCAAAGTTTGTTACCAATAGTGGACCGGTAATGTGAGCGGAATTTCCACACTACCATTCAATAGCTTCACATTTTGTCAAAAGCAAACAACAATTGAGAATAGCATTTATGGTATTCAGAACCCAAATATTCAATTTAATGTAAAAATGCAATAAAAATTTTGATTTTGGGGGGGGGGGGGTTAAGAATGGAGCAAAAAGCAATTAGTAAGTAATTACCTTACAGCCAAGAGAGCAGAATCTGAATGAGTCGAGGAGACTCCTTTCACATACTTCACAGGTATTAGTGACACCTTTGCCTGGCCTTGGTTGTGGCCTCTCATTCAAGAACACAACCTTTGCACTATTGATAATGTAGGTCTGAACTGAAGTGATGTCCAAATACTTCTGTATTTCATTCACCCTTATCACATCATGGTAAGATGACCTCCTTATCTGTTCCAAAAACAGAGCAACCCACATTCAGTTTTGAAGTCAACGTTGAAAAAAATGGCAGAAACCCTGAAATTGAAAATGAAAATGAAAGAATAACAGGGAATACCTGAATGGCACGATGTTCCTTGTGATGAGATAGACAAAGAGAGCAGAGAGCGCCATTCATACAGTCCAAACAGTACATATTGCATTCACTCTTGTGGGAATCAGCATGTAACTTGCATTGAACAAAGAAACGTTCCTCTAACAATGGCTTCAACCATGGTGGCCACCTATTCTCCTCTTCATCTGGCCCTCCAGCTCCCTACACATTTTAACACTATCAGCAAAACTAAAACACAACAAACATTGATTAATCGATAGCCAAAATATTTTACCATGATTAGCCTGTTCTTAGGCTTGAATTCACGGACACTTGTTTCTTGATTATCGATCGCCAGCTTGAATCAAACTGTTGTTAGTAGTAACGCTCTGTATTGGTGAAGAGAAATTTTTTTAGGAATTGGAGGCGGTGTGAGAAATATGAGGGTACTTGTAAGGGGAGGGAAAAAAGGTCGGGTGGGTGGGTTTCAGGAGGTAGGGGGATCGTTCTTATCCTTTCAAAGGTCATCATACATACATAAACAAAGTTTCCGAAGCAAGCTCCGAGGCAAAACCTATAGATACGTTGGCTGCAAGGAACCGACCTCCTTCTTTCCTTTTATTTTCCATTTCATTTTCATGTTTTTCATATTTTTCTTTTATTCTTTATAAATATTATCGATATTGATGTTCAAAATAATCATGTCGATTAGTTTCTTTACTTTTATGTCTTTTTATTTTTATCGTATTTGATTAATAGATGGAAGGTGGGTATTTTCAATAGTGAGTTGGCACATTATTCTCTTTTAACAAATTTGGTATCTTTGGTCCATTATTGGCCATTTAGTTAGTTGTTCTAAGTGGGGTTTGTGTAAGGAATAAATATCCTTTTTAAATTTAATAATCACCATCCTCCCACTTGGGAATATCGTTTTATTCCATTTATTTTTACCTCATTTTATTGCTTTTTCATGGAAAATTGAAAATAAAAAAAGAAGAGGAATGTTTTCAAAATTTAAGAAAATCCAGGAATAAATGTGTATATGGCCAAAATCGAAGAAGTCCAATTTTAGAGCCTTTATGACATCCCGAGCCCGGTTTCGAGGGGCTCGAAGTACAACCTGAGGCTCGTCTCCGAAGTACTCCCCTCGATAGAGCATATCGAAGACTCATCATGGCATACCTCGAGGCAGTATGAAAATCGATGATCGTCATGGAAAGGCGAAAATTTTCAAGGGCACGTGATTAGAGCTGACAAGGCCTGCAAGAATAGTACACGTACATACTGAGCCATTATACAACTGTACCAGTAGCATTTTCTTGTCATGATTAGACATGTACTATGTTGGGATTCCCCCTTCTATATAAAGGAGACCCCTGTCATTTTGTAACATACATGAATATCAAGACAATAGAATATTCTCTGTTTTTCTTGTCTAAACGTGCTCAACAATTACTCTATAGATTTATTGATCTTCATTTATTGTATTTACTTTATTGTTCTTCACTTATTGTTCATTAACAGTTGCCGAGGTTACCCTCGAGGCCCAATACTACCGAGCTCGAGGTCCCCAGTCTTGTGACCATACTGGTTTACTTATCATTTCTCTGTTACTTATATTTACCGTTTTCTTACCGAACAACTAGTATTAGAATAAACCATATACTTTTAGAACCACAAATCAAATATAATTGTTATTACTATTTTTAAGGTAAACAGTTTGGCACCCACCGTGACGCTAAAAATAATAGTGATTGTTTTGGTGCTAGTTTTCTGAAAACACAAGTTATTTGTCATACTTTTTCTTGTCCAAGAATCTTTGATTTCAGGTCCAAAATGTCTAACTCAGCAAATGCACGTGAAAACAATGGCCTTGAGTCCCATGGAGAGAACAGTGCAGCGGCCCCAATCTCCATTTTACCACCACAAAATCCTGGGGTAGTACCAGCACCACTCCCCGTCAATATAGCCTCATGCAGTGCTGTGCATATCGATGTAGGCTCTGATACTGACAGAAATGTGCGCGAAGGTGACCAACACGAAGTGTAGAGAACTCCAGTTCGGGAAGAAAAATAAGCTAGCCTGTAAGTCATTTTTTAGATGTTACAAGCGCAGCAAGTGGCTATTGCTCAGCTACAAAGCCAGCAGAAAACTCCAAGCACGGCAGTACCGGAAGCAGCTCCTCAAGTCGAACAGGCACCAGAAATATCGAGTAATAATGGGTCAGCAGCAGACCCCGCTATTATAAAGATGCTCGAGGACCTCGCCAAAAGGATTAAATCAGGGGAAAAGAAGATAGAAGCTAACGACAAAAAAGTAGAAACATATAACTCGAAGGTTGATCAGATCCCGGGTGCACCTCCGATTTTGAAGGGGTAGACTCGAAGAAGTTCGTGCAAAAACCATTTCCATCGAGTGCAGCTCCGAAGCCCATTCCGAAGAAGTTCAAGATGCCCGATATTTCGAAGTACAACGGGACCACGGACCCTAATGAGCATATTACCACTTACACTTGTGGTATAAAAGGGAATGACTTGAAGGATGATGAGATCGAGTTCGTCTTATTGAAAAAATTTGGAGAAACACTGTCGAAGGGGGCCGTGATGTGGTATCACAACCTACCTCCGAACTCAATAGATTCATTTGTCATGTTGGCAGACTCTTTCGTGAAGGCACATGCTGGTGCCATCAAGGTTGCTACAAGAAAGTTCGATGTCTTCAAAATTAAACAAAGAGAGAACGAGATGTTAAGGGAGTTCGTATCTCACTTTCAGATGGAGCGAATGGAATTACCACCAGTCTCCGACGACTGGGAAGTGCAGCCCTTCACTCAGGGCTTGAACGAACGAATCTTGATAGCTTCAAAGCAGCTGAAGCAAAATTTGATCAAACATCCCGTCGTAACTTGGGCGAACGTCCACAACAGGTACCAATCCAAAATTAGGGTCGAGGATGACCAATTGGGAGCCCCATCGGGTTCAGTGTACCCAAGCAGATTATTTACTAAGGAATCCAGAAATCCATCTAGAGAGCCGAGGCTGAGCAAGGAGAGATATCAATCATATGTAGTAGATCGAAGAAACACTTCGAGACGGGGCATACCTCGAAATGATCGAGGGACGGATCGAGGCAAGAATTCCTGGGGACTTATGAGCAAGACCGGGTTCGACAGGCAGTCTAGACCAATGGAGGTGCCTCAGTTGTCGTAATGTAACTTTAACATTGATGACTCGGGTATCGTATCAGCCATAGGTAAAATAAAGGATACCAGGTGGCTGAAGCCCGTGCAGTCATATCCTTCCCAAAGGAACCCCAACTTAATATGCAAATACCATGGCATTCACGGTCATAGGGCCAAGGATTGTAGATAGCTTCGAGAAGAGGTAGCCCGATTGATCAGCAAAGGGCACCTTTGAGAATTCCTCAGTGACCGAGCTAAGAATCAATTTCGAGAAAGAGAGGCAAACAGGAAAAACGTTCATATGATCGTTGAAGGAGTCGACGTCCCTCAGGGGCCCGTGTTCGAACGTACAAAAGTACCCATCACCAGGGAAAAGCGAACTCGGAGTTACATACCCGAGGATGCTCTTACGTTCGATGAAGAAGATATCAAGACTTTGTCTCAGCCTCACAATGATGGACTGGTAATTTCTTTTCTTCTGAATAAAGTTCAAATTAAACGTATGCTCGTGGATCCAGGTAGTTCGGCCAACATTATCAGGTCGAAAGTGGTGGAGCATCTTGGATTGCTCAATCAGATCACACCCACCTCTCGAGTCCTCAATGGATTCAACATGGCAAGTGAGACAATGAAGGGGGAAATCATCCTCCCAGTCAACATGGATGGTACAATTCAAGATATCAAGTTTCATGTCATCGAAGGTGATATGAGGTACAATACCTTACTTGGAAGGACGTGGATACATAGCATGAGGGAAATGCCATCAACCCTTCATCAAATGATGAAGTTCCCAACAAAAGACGGTGTGAAGATGGTGTATGGAGAGCAACATGTAGAAAAGGAGATATTCGCAGTACACGACATGACATCAACATCGACATCTTCCACTACGGAGAAGTCGAAAGACGAGCAGATCCCCAAGGGACGAGCGATCTGTGAACAGATGATGGAGGATGATGACCCCCCAATAATCGGACGCAACAAAGTCGACGGTCAAAGAACTTGAATAGGCCGTCTTGATCGAGCATCTTCCAGACCAAAAGGTATACCTGGGAACGGGATTAATCCCCTAACTCAGGAGAAAAATCATTCAATTCCTTATTAGTAACATTGATTGCTTCGCTTGGTCCCATCTAGACATGATAGAGATCCCTTCGAAAGTAACCACCCATCGACTAAGTGTCGACCCCGGGTTTAAATCGGTGAAGCAAAAAAGGAGGCCTCGGTCCGAGGTAAAACATGCATTCATCAAAGATGAGGTAACAAAACTCCTCAAAATAGGATCCATTAGGGAGGGGAAATATCCAGAATGGTTAGCTAATGTAGTAATAGTCCAAAAAAAGGAAATAAATTAAGAATGTGCGTGGATTACAAATACCTGAATAAAGCATGCCCTAAGGAATCGTTCCCATTGCCAAACATTGATCGCTTGATTGATGCCACGACTGGCTACGAGATCCTTACATTTCTCGACGCCTACTCCGGGTACAATCAAATCTAGATGAACCCGGGGGGACCAGAAAAAGACTTCGTTCATCACGAAGTATGGTACATATTGTTATAATGTCATGCCCTTCGGGCTAAAAAATGCGGGAGCCATATATCAACGCCTAGTTAAAAAGATGTTTGAGCATCAAATAGGCAAATCTATGGAAGTTTACATTGACGACATGCTATTTAAGTCCCTACACGCAGAGGACCATTTGACTCATTTGCAGGAAACACTTGACATCCTTAGAAGGTACAACATGAAGCTCAACCTCGATAAGTGCGCCTTCGGAGTCGGATCGGGCAAATTTTTGGGCTTCATGGTGTCGAACTGGGGAATCGAGATCAATCCCGATAAAATCCAGTCCATCGAGGAAATCACCGTGGTAAACAACATGAAAGTTGTACAACAGCTGACCGGGCGGATAGTGGCCCTAGGCTGATTCATCTTGAGGTCATCAGATTGGAGCAACCACTTCTTCTCCCTACTCATGAAGAAAAACAATTTCGAGTGGATCCCGGGATGCCAACACGCTTTGGAAGAATTGAAGTGGTATCTCTCGAGCCCACCCCTGCTCCATACCCTGAAGGAGGACGAAACTCTATACTTATATTTGACCGTGTCCGAAGTAGCGGTAAGTGGTGTGTTGGTTGGAGAAGAACAAGGTACGCAATTCCCTGTCTATTATGTAAGTCGGATCCTAGGAGATGCTGAAACCAGGTATCCACACTTGGAAAAATTAACTTTTGCATTAATAAGTGCATCTCGTAAACTGAAACCTTATTTTCATTTCCATCGTATATGTGTTTTAACTACGTACCCTCTTCGAAACATTTTGCATAAGCCCGAATTATCGGGCTGATTGACCAAATGGGCAATCGAACTCGAGGGGTACGACATCGAGTACCAACCTCAAACGACTATCAAGTCTCAAATTTTGATGGACTTTGTGGCCGATTTTACGCCTGCCCTCGTGCCCGAGGTAGAGAAAGAACTCTTGTTGAAGGCGGGCACGTCATCGGGGGTGTGGACCCTTTTTACTGACAGTGCCTCGAACGTTAAAGGGTCCGGCCTTGGCGTAGTTCTAAAACCACCTACGGGTGGCACAATCAGACAGTCGATAAAAACTTCGAAGTTGACTAACAATGAGGCCGAGTATGAGGCTATGATTGCAGGTCTCGAACTGGCCAAAGGCCTAGGGGCAGAGGTCATCGAAGCAAAATGCGAGTCTCTTCGAGTTGTAAACCAAGTGAATGGAGGCTTCAAAGTTCGAGAGGATAGGATGCAAAGATACTTAGACAAGCTTCAAGTTACGTTGCATCGCTTCAAAGAATGGACCCTGATCCACGTACCTCGAGAACAAAATAGCGAGGCAGATGCACTTGCAAACTTGGGATCGTCTGCCTAAAAAGATGACATACTCCCGGGGACTGTTGTACAACTATCCAAATCGTGACCGAAGAAGGCCATTCCCAAGTCAACTCAATAAGACTAACATGGGATTGGAGGAACACGTACATTGACTACTTGAAGCATGGAAAGCTCCCCACGGATCTAAAGGAATCGAGGGCCCTTCGAGCTAAGGCAGCCTTATTTTCACTCGACGAGAATGGAACACTGTGCAGAAGGACCTTCGATGGTCCACTAGCAGTATGCTTGGGACCGGAGGACACCGACTATGTGCTTCGAGAAATCCACGAAGGCTCTTGTGGAAACCACTCCGGAGCCGACTCCTTGGTTCAAAAGGTAATCAGAGCAAGATACTACTGGGATAGCATGGAAAAAGACACCAAGGAATTTGTTCGAAGATGTGACAAATGCCAAAGATTTGCACCGATGATTTATCAACCCGGTGAACAACTACACTCGATTCTATCCCCATGGCCATTCATGAAATGGGGAATGGACATCGTCGGTCCCCAACCAACGACGCCAGGTAAAGCTAGATTTATCTTATTTATGACTGACTACTTCTCAAAATGGGTAGAAGCGCAGGCCTTCGAGAAGATAAGAGAAAAGGAAGTCATCGACTTCATATGGGACCACATCATATGCCGATTCGGGATCCCCTCTGAGATTGCATGTGACAATGAGAAGTAGTTCATCGGTAGCAAAGTGACAGAGTTCCTCGAGGATCATAAAATCAAAAGGATCCTATCAACGCCCTACCACCCAACTATGAACGGTCAGGCCGAGTCCACAAAAAAAACTATCATTCAAAACCTAAAGAAGAGGTTAGAATTCAAAGGGAAAATGGAGAGAAGTGCTGCCAGAAGTACTATGGGCATATCGAACAAGTTCAAAGTCAAGAACAGGAGAGACCCCGTTCTCTTTGGTATATGGGTCTGAGGTATTGATACCGGTCAAGGTTGGAGAACCAAGTGCCAGATTCCAGCAACCTCCGAGGACTCAAACAACGAGGCCATGAACACCGCCCTCGAGTTACTAATGAAAAATGCGAAGCCGCGTTAGTCTGAATGGCCGCTCAAAAGCAAAGGATCGAAAGATACTACAACAGAAGAACAAACCTCCGATACTTCGGGGCCGGGGACTTTATTCTAAGAAAAGTCACCCTCAACACTCGAAACCCAAACAAAGGGAAACTAGGCCCTAGCTGGGAAGGACCATACCATGTCCTCGGAGTAGTAGGCAAAGGATCCTACAAACTTAGCACCATGGAAGGCGAGCAACTGCCAAGCAATTGGAACATATTAATGCTCAAATACTATTATTGCTAAGGTATAACCTTCTCCCTTTTCATTTGTATGTTCCACACTGACCTTTTGCAGATGTTCGATTGAGAAATCGGGGCATCCGTCAACTCGAAGACCTTGGGTTTTAAAGCATGCGTTGCACTCTTTTTCCCTTAGATCGGGTTTTATCCCAAATGGGTTTTACCGGCAAGGTTTTTAACGAGGCAAAACCTATATGCTACCTAAGGAAAACTCAACAAATATTCAAGGCTTCTTTTCAATCAACCTCGAATACTGGGGGGAATCACCCTTAGAGGTTACCCTTTCGAAGAAAACAAGTTATGCCGAAGAAGGCCCCGACAAACCAATGTTGTAATGGACTAAACGGTTAAACGAACCGTGTCCATGTAGAATAGTCGAGCCCCCGAAGGCAAAAACCACTCAGGAACCGTCATCAACAGTCGGCTCATCAAGCCATCAAAAACTCAAATTTATAAGACCTCAATGAGGCAACTTCGAGCTAGTAAGCCCTCGATGAGGCGACATCAAGACCTCAATGAGGCAACCTTGAGCTAGTAAGCTTCGATGAGGCGACATCAAATTTATAAGACCTCGATGAGGCAACTTCGAGCTAGTAAGCCCTCGATGAGGCAAAATAAAATATATAAGACCTCAATGAGGTAACTTCGAGCTAGTAAGCCCTCGATGAGGCGACATCAAATTTATAAGACCTCAACAAGGCATACTCAAAATCGTAAGACCTTAGAAAAATGGCATACCCCGATATTAAGTCCGATGCCATATATTCAAACTTGTAAGACCACTAAAAAGGCATATCATCGATATATACGCCAAGGTCATATCACCCGGGGACTAAAGGATACGGCCAAACAATAAAGACTACGGTCATATTAAAAGGCTACGGCCGAATTAACGCGGCTCGGAGACGTCCGACTGCCGCCATAAAACTAAAGTCCTTCAAATAATTCGAAAATATTTCGAAAAGAACTGGTTAATCAGGCTACCCTCGGCATAAGCAAAGGAGCTTCGATAACATCAGCTTCGAACAATGAAAAGGCTTCAAAACGATTAGCCTTCAATAAAAAGGCTTCGAAACATCAACCTTCAAGAAAACCTCACAAGGCACTCAATTATCGTCGCTTATCGACTTATAATCGAGGTTCTTATTCGAGCCATCGAAGAGTCGGACGAACACAAAACATGCTAAGGCATAACCAAAACTTTAAAAGTCTTTAGCCAAAATAAGAGAAAATTATAGCCATATTAGAGGTCGAATCGACCCAACCTAAAGAGCCTAAGGGCTAATTTGTAAGATCTCAATGAGGCAGCACCACATTCGTAAAACCTTAAAAGGGCATAGCCTCGAGATCAAGGCCAAGGACATAATATCGAACTTATAAGACCCCTAAAAGGGCATACCCTCGATATGAAGGCCGAGGTCATCTCGCTCGGGGACTAGTCATAAGACCTCAATGAGGCAAAATCAAGCTTATAAGATCTCAACGGCAAGCATCAAAATTCAAACCACAAAAGAAAAGACAAAGTCAAGATGAAAGTTTATGCAAAAACAAGACGAAAGATCTCTTTATATAAATGGTGGTACAAAGGAACATTTACAACACTCCCACAGGGAGCCTTTTACCGAAAGAAAACCTAGTCTATTTTTATCATCGGGGACTTCATCTTTTCCCCCTCGGGGACTTTTCCTTCATCAATCCCATCGAGACTAGCATCCTCGTCAGCTTCTTGCCCTTCGTCTTCAACATCGGCTTCATCGTCGGTAGAAAGGAGGAACTTGGCATTAATCTCGTCCGCCTTAGCCTGCTATATCTCCTCCGAGAGATCAGAGCCTTTATCATGAATCTCCTCGAGGGTCTCCCTCCGGGATCTGCATCGGGCATACTCATTACTTCTTCTCTCTCGATCGAAAGGCCCCCCTCACCCCCCCAACTCCTTCTGAGCGTTAGTAGCATCTTTTAGACGGTGTTCATTCCCTTCTGAGTATTTTTCGACGTCTCACAAATGTATTTTCTGGACCGAGAACAGTTTGGGCTATGCTTTTGACAATATCACAACAATGTGTGCTGCCCCTGAAATTAGGAAAGCACTCCAGAACTTCAAGTGGCAGGGCATTAAGACTCCCACAGGAATTTTTGCCTAAAAAATATAACATATATGTGAAGTTACTTGGACTCGGATTCAAGAAAAAAAAGAATTGATGAAGCATTTCCCAACATCGAAATTTATCTGCGACATGAATGAATATCTTCCAGTTATCTTCTCTCCTCCAAGGAATGGCTCAACCAACTCTATAGATAGCTATATCTCCTTCAGATGAAGGGATCTTCACTTGCATCCCCTTCTCCCAACGGCAATCAACCTTCGCCTTTTCAATATCGGTTACCTGACTAACATATCGAGACGTGGGATCGTATCAGCCTGCTACAGAAGAAGATTTATCAACCTTAAAATCAAATGACGTTTTACAGGGTCCGGAGAGGCACTCCTCAACACGAGGGGGAACTACCATTTCGCTCTTAGACGAGCATGAAGAATAAGGGGCTTTTTCTTTTTGAGGGACCGTCTTAGAAGTTTTGGCCATGACTATCTTAAAATTTCAAAATAAGAAGAAGAAAACCGGCGAAGAAATGAACACAGAGAAGGGATGAAAGCAGTAGTTGTTAAATGGGGATTTGAAGATGTTGCAAAGGGTAAAAATTTGAAAAGAGAAGGGTTGAAATATTTATAGAGGTTTTCAAAGCGTGATTGGAGGAGTTGAAAGGGCGGCTAATAGCGGTTCTGGGGCTTTTCGAGAATCGTGCTTTGTGCTACCTTTATGTTGCATCGGTAATTGACCTCACGTGGCTGACATCACGGTGGAGATACCGAAGATCCAAGAATTCAAAATCATTTCTTATCATTTCACTCTAAGAAACGCGAGGACTATCTGTATACGGCCAAAATCGGGGAAGTCCGATTTTAGAGCCTCTATGACATCTCGAGCCCGGTTTCGAAGGGCTGGAAGCACAGCCCGAGGTTCGTCTCCGAAGTACTCCCTTCAAGAGAGCATATGGAGGACTCATCACATCATACCTTGAGGCAGTATGAAAATCGATGACCGTCATGGAAAGACGGGAAATTCCCAAGGGCACGTGATTAGAGCTGACAAGGCCTGCAAGTATAGTACAAGTCCGTACTGAGCCATTATACAACTGTAACAGTAGCATTTCCTTGTCATGATTAGACATGTACTATGTTGGGATTCCCCCAACTATATAAAGGGGATCCCTGTCATTTTGTAACACACATGAATATTCAAGACAATAGAACATTCTCTGCTTTTCTTGCCTAAACGTGCTCAACAATTACTCTATAGACTTATTGGTCTTCATCTATTGTATTTACTTTATTGTTCTTCACTTATTGCTCATTAACAGCTGACGAAGGCTACCCTCGAGGCCCGATACTACCGAGCTCGAGGTCCGCAGTCTTGTGACCATATTGGTTTGCTTATCATTTCTCTGTTACTTACACTTAGAGTTTTCTTACCTAACAACCTAATATTAAAATAAATCATATATTTTTAGAATCACAAATCAAATATAATTGTTAATACTATTTTTAAGGTAAACAAAATGGTTATTAGAAATGACAAATCAATTAATGCAAAATTAGAATTTAATATCCTTGTTAACCTGTAGTGTGAGACAAAAGGAGGACGCTAATATTTGGCAAGATTGCAACCATTAATTACATTAAAAGAAAGGAGTAAAACATGATGAGTCATACTCCATAAATAGTTAAACCACCTAATCAAACTTCATTTTGTTTTCATCTATTATGTGCGAGGCAACTCCCCCCCTCCCTCCTCTGCTCTTCGTCTCGCATCTTAAAAGGTGAAAAGATAATAGTGCTCGGATTAATATAGTTCAAAAAAGAGTGCTAAAGAATGAAGTTTTTCTTCTTGTAATTTCTCTATTTCACCATATTGAAAATAATGCTTTTTGGCTCTTAAAATTATATACAAGCCAAAGTCCTTAATTATTCAGTTAATGTGGAACATTTAATTAAACCATTCATAATTTCATATATATATATATATATATATATTAGTGTACGTGCTTTGCGCGTTTAATTTTGCATCTACTAATAATGTGTTTAAAATATTCATGTAATTATAAATAATATATATCGGTCTGTTAATAGAAAAGAACTATTAAGAATGCCGAGATTCTACCGAATAATGTTATAGTTTACTATTTTTTGCAATAATATTGTACAAATACTTACAATAATTGATACATGATATATTTGCAGTGCACCACAATGAGACTACATAAAGCAAACACTAAAACTTGAACTTTCAGAAAGATAAAAATCAAACAAAAGAATAAACAAAAAAAAAAGTATCTATATGTGATTTTTCCGTGCGTTTAGGCACATTATCCAGACTAAAGCAATATATGTCGTAGGTTAAACTTTTTATAAAACACAAAAAAGTTGAGAAGCATACCTCGATCAGTCCTTGTTGTATGCGTCTTGAAGAGAGGTTATTTTATAAATTAACAACAATGGTGATTTTTATGAAAAGAGAAAGATGGACTTATACATTAGGACATTGTAAAATACAACTATTCAAATAAGGAAAGAATTTGTATTTATATAAGTAAATATTAAATTCCTAAATTAGAAGGGTTTTTACCTAGTTTCAATAAGAAAATATTTAATAGTCAAAATTTTAGTAATTAACTTTGAAAGTCCTAAGTAGTAACAAAATTATTAAATAACACTTTTGTCCAGTGTTAAATTAATTTTTAAAAGATAAAAAAGGCGAGCGACATTTCGTTTAGGATCTTCATGCTTTTAATATAATATAAGTATATATATAGATATAGTAATTGATATAGTGCGCGTGTTGCGCGTGTACCATTGTCTAAATGAGCAAAAATATTTATAAATATTTTATTTAGAATTATATTTGAATTATAAAATAAATGTGTGAGTCTTGAAAATGAAGAATATTAATTCTATATGGCTAACTGAACAAGGGGAAAAACTATCACATAGAAGTCCTCAATCATAGTTAATATATTGAAAAATAAAGAATCATCAGTAAATATACAAAAACTAAAGGCACTCCAGAACCCGCCAACGCTCGTGAAAATCTGTGTCGGTCGGTCCTCCATTCATCCGACCGAGGTGTGGATAACGAGGCCACCTTCACAACCTTCTCCCTTCTGTCCCTACGTTGGAATAAGGTAAGGCGGTTCGCTTGAGTTGCTCAACCGCCCCTTAGCCCGGTGCTCATGACGTGCTACGGACCTCCACCGTGCCGGGGGAGGGGTCCAAGTAGGGTATAGCTAGCGGCATAGGAGCCGACTCGACATCAGCTACTTCGTGCCGCACTAGAATAATTCAATATGCGGTTCCGCACGTTTTATCGCTTCTCCGTTCATTTCCAATACAGATCGTGAAACACTTAAACAATAAATTAAAGTGAGAATATACATTGATTAGTTATGATATAATAATACTATTAAATATAAAGACATGTGTCATAAATATAATATGTCGTAATATTATAGATTATATTATTTTTAAGTTTATTACCAAATGTATATAGATAACTAAAAATATGAAGTTCTTGTGCATATACACGAAACTGGTTGCCTATTATATTTATGTTATATTTTTTATTTGTATTACACAGCTTTCTTTCACTTTGTCGTCATTCCTATTTGTGCTCTCGATGACGCTTAGTTCGGAGCCAGACTTGTTATTTTCTTCATTTTTAATCGACAAATTTCAATCTTAGTCTTATCTCTTTATCATTTTAGGATCAAGTCAATTCGCTTGTCTATAAACCACCTTACAAATTTAATTGTATCGTTTTGCGTGTAAACATATAACAAGTTAATAATTACTCTCTAAATTAGTATTTTAGTTTAATAGTCAAGTTTCTTTTGGAATCAATTACTTATGCTATATTTATTTCTTTATAATAACCTTATTCAAATATTTATTATTTTATAATAACTAATATATTAATTATATTTTATTGATTACATAACTTTGGTTAATTTTGTAAGTTCCAACGAAGAAGCTAGAATATCAAAAAACTCTTGTTAACATGGAACATGAAACATTAAAAGATTAAGTTGGGTACTTTATTCTGCCATTTTTTCACATATTCCATCTTATTAATATTGTATTAGTTTTTTAAAAATTTATTCAATGAAAAATAAATATCATTTAAGATTCTAAATTTAAATTATTCCTATGAATCTATGATTCTGCAGGGAAAAAAAAAACAAGGAGAAAAGTAACAAAATGAACAAACGCGAGAGCAACAAAATTTCTTCACTAGGATATACCTTTTCAAACCGTTATACAACCAAGAAAAAAGCAAGAAATTTCCCAAAAATACAAAAAAGAAAGCTTGAAGCATACAAAATGACAATTCACATGTACTTCATGAACTACATAACGACACTTTTTGGTAACCCTAATTTTTAATTCTATTTAACAAATTTTCAAAGTAAAGCTTCAATGTCAACATTACAGGACACGTCACGATGAGGAGGGAAAAAAAGGATGCAAAAGAAAAATGCGAAAAAGTAAAATAAAATAAATCGATCCACAAGATAGAGTGCATTGACTAACAACAGTTTCAGCCACATTGTACTTTTCGTTTCGTCTATCTTCAATACAATTAAATAATTTCTTTTAATGAAATGTTTCAGACAGATATTGTTTCTACGTTCGGCAAAATGCCACATAGATGCTTATTATCGGACAGAAGTGGTCGGGTTGAGTTTAAAGTTGGGCCTCTGATAGCCTATGGTTTAGTCCAATTTGGTTAAAAATGAACGAATTCACAAAGTACTATAGTTTAGAGCCTAATTATCATAAGTTACTATAATTTGTTTAATATTATTTGTATCAATTTGTATTAATTGTATGTAGACACGTAACGAATACAATTTTTGTCACATGTATTCGTTCGCATGACAAATACAACCTGTATCAGCTGTATTCATTCCCGCAACGAATACAATTAAGGGAAAATGCAATGATGTATACAAAGGATATAACATGTATCGACTGTATTCGTTTGTGCAACGAATACAACCAAGATGAAATACAAAAACATAAAATATTCTCGTTGCGAGTCAAACTCTTACTAAGCGGGCGGTCTAATCAACTGAGCTACGAGGATTTGTTGCTATCTTATCAAAACAATTGATCTCTTATTTTAATACTTTCAAGTGAATTTGCTATAAAATTCAAATATAACTATAAATATTAATTTTTTAAAAGTATAGCTATTCGAATGATAAATACAATATATATATATATATATTTGCTATTTCGTGTAATTTTCCTTAAAAAATATGATTTTATCATAATAAGTGTTGACAAGTTAATCCACCTCATATAAGCTTTATGTCTGATAAGTTGTGGGGCCAATTTAGACATTTGAAGATATTATTATTGTTGTTATTATTTTCTTCTGCAAATTAGAGAAGCTAGTGGAATGGTCCAAGCTTCCACCCTTAGTAGGTGATTTAATTATAAATGAACCAAAGAGACGAGCATTGGAGTTGTATAACCTTGGTTTTTAATGGTAAAAAATTAAGAGAAGCAATCGACTTCAAAGTTCAATGGATCATGCTCAATAATCATGATGAAAAGTTTATATTAGAATATTACCCCAAAGAAATAATAAGCATGTTTTCTGTTTTCATGGTTCCATTGAAGTAAAACATGCCTGCAGTATTATTGGTTTTTATACAAGAAAATGACTTAGTATTTTTTGTTTTTATTAAAATTTGAATCCTAGTCTTTTATAATTTCCATTCAATAACATTGACCGCTAGACTATGCCTTGTCCAACAATTATTAGTATCCCGCCATGAACTCCTGTTGTACCAAATAATAAACCCAAACACTTACGTTTTATAAAAATGACAAATTAAAGTACTCAAGTGTACTCCAACATTTGCTCACATATATTAAGCCATACCCTAATTTTGGATGGGACCACCCACAGCAATGTGGCATCCTGCGCTCTTTAATGGAGTATTGGATGCAAGTCACGCGAATAATTAAAGTTAAGGCTTGGACTATTTTGTACTGATATTCCCGATATTTATGTTATATCGCTTATATTATATATTAATTAATCTTAACAAAATATTTAAGAAAATATAAGAAACAAGAGAAAAGTGGAGGGACAGAGTTCCGGGATTTGAACTCAACTACAAAACCAGCGATGCGTCAATATGTACTTTCAATAATTAATAGTAGAAAATAATTTTTTTGTAGAAAAAGTATAAGCAATAGTGTGGAATGCCAAGATTCCAAATTTTTTTGTTTTCTCTTTATTGTGGGCATTAAGGCTTAAGCTAATGAAGCACTATCTTGATATAATTCCAAATGTAAGTAAAAAAGTTCTTCTCGACAATAAGACATTTGATTCATCGCAATCTGTAACTTGTCCAATTATGTTTTGTCTTTCATTTGATATAACAAATATGTCTGTTTACCCTAAAAACGAATATATATATGTGGTTTTAAGAACACGTGTTTTCACTTGGTACAAACTGAAAAAATATGCAAATTGATATTAAAATTGACTATAAAGAAAAATAAAAGCAAACCAAATGAGATGTGCAGCTTTAACCCTCGAGATAAGTTACCCTCGAACCAAATGAATGGGCAAAATGCAATATGAATAAAGTAACAAGGTATCGAAAGCTTAAAAAAAGAGTAGTATGTTGCTTTGTATTGCATGGATATGATGCATTTACAAATGATTAGACCCCCTTTATATAGTAAGAGAATCCTACTTATGGTATAGTTCAAAATACAGCCAAAAAATCTCATGATTGGCTAATTAATCGGCCTCATCTTGATACGTGCCGAGATTTCCGCCATGAACCTTGCTCGATTACGGATATTTTGGCTTACCGTTATTTGACTAGGTAAATTTTCATCGGTCTTGCGCGACCTCTGTTCTGCTTGGTCTCAATCTTGGCTGATTTCGACCTAGGTCGGTCTCTGAATTACGGGTTCAACAATCTAACTCCGCACTGAGGCTCGATATAACACGAGATCGAACCATGGGATATAATGATCAAATCTCGATTAATCATAAGAAGGGCAGACCCGTTCTGACCATAAACAGATAGTCCCCTTGTTTATCGGAAATAAGGTGATGAGAAACGACATGAATTCCCGAACTCCATCTCAATAGATAATGACGTCAGTGACGAACTCGATCATGACATAAGCGGCGAAACTTCCCATCAGTCCAGTTACTAAGGCATTAAATTCCTGTCGGGTGTTGGTCATCCACTACCGGTTCTGAACCGCCGCCTCCAACCTATAAGAACCTCAATCATTTCTCATTCAAACTTTTACAATTAACGCCTTTTCTGCTCTTGCTTTCAAAGAAACCTTTTACTTCATAATTTCCATACCCAAATTTCTTGAACTCCAATCAACAACATATTGTCCTTACTCTTTTCCCTATTGTTCATAAATGGCTAAAACTTCTAAAACCGCGCCGCAAAAAGAGGCTCCTTCTTCATCACGGCCCGCCGACGATGAGGCTTCAGCGGAGCCCCACCCTGAGGAATTGGTTACGACAGGAAGCCCAACCATCACTGACTTCAAAATTGAGAAGACCACCTCAGTGAAGGGACGATGCGAGCCGATATCGAGGTATATATGCACCATCACCAAGGACATCCTTAAAAAGGTCAAGGAGGAGTGCAACTGGACGAACAAAGATGTGGTCATTCCTTCTCCTGAGGAATCGATCACCACCTACGTGGAGGGTTATCTAAGTGTTTATACTTACCCCTTCATTTTAGTCCCTTAGATCCCATCATCGCCGGCTTCTGTAAAAGGTACAATGTGACCCTTGGCCAAATCCACCCTTCGTTATGAAGAATAGCCGTTCTCCTCCGTTTCTTCACGAGCAAAATCGAGGATGTCCTTTACCCTCGATCACCTCATGTGCCTTTATAGTCCCTGACTCTATCGATGGGGACTGATTAAGCTTTCTCGTGGGGACAGTAGAGCCCCATTCTCCAGCATATACAAGTCTCAATATCGAGGCTGGATGGGCACATTCGTCTGGGATAAGGACATCGGACCTGATCCCCGCTGAAGAAATGTCGTTCCCTTAGAAGTGGAACATGAAACGTAAGCCCTTTTACCTTGAACGTTTGCTTTGCCATTTCATTTCTATCAGCTTTCCTTAGCTCTATTTTGGTGTTCCAGTTGTGGCACAGATGCCAGACCCGGTTTCGGAATTGAAGCAATGGGTCGAAGGCCTGGTGTCTTAGAGGCCCTACTCCGAATGTGCCTGTATAGAGTTATCAAAGGGTCGATGGGAGGCCCGTAACCATGGTAAATTTATGCCTCGGATTGTTATATTGTTCTGTCCTTTTCTCGAACTAACTCATCTCCTTTTATTTTTCAAGTCTCGGGAAGTATATTGTAATGAGACCCCCTTCCAGTGACGAAGAAGATTCGACCCCATTGTTAGTCAATTTTATAGTTCTGATAGATTGTCTAACTACGTTACCTGTGGGTGGTTTGAACACGATGCCGAGTCGAGACCCCTTTGCGTTCAAAGCATCATCTATAAAGAGGGTCCAGATTCCCAAGGATGTACCCGAGTTTACTAACAGTTCTCTTTCGACCTCGGGTACTAGGGCCGGCGTGAAGTCATCCATGAAGTCTGACAAGATTTTAGACTTGGTGGATGTTCCGGGTTGATTTCAATATCTTACCTGCTGATTTATACGGCCCATTTGGCTAACCGTCCCGAAAGTTCGGGTTTCAGAATATTTTGAAGTGGATAATTTGTTACAACATGGGATGACATTGAAAGTATGGTTTTAGTTTCTTGTAGGCGATTATCAATTTCCTGTAGGCGAATATCTAGAAAAATTTGTTTACCTAGTTTCGTAATCCCCATTGAAAGTATGGTTTTAATTTTTCTAGATGGGGATACCTAGTTTCAAACTCACTTAATGTCCGAATAACATAATAGATAGGGAATTGGGTACCTTGTTCTTCTTGGACCAAGACTCCACTTACCTCTGTCTCCGATACTGCTACATGCAAGTAAATCTGCTCGTCTGCCCTCGGTGTGTGAAGTAGTGGCCGGCTTGATAAGTACCATTTTATCTCCTCCAAGTCCTGTTGGCACCTCCGAGTCCACGTGAAGTTATTCTTCTTCTTCAGTAACGAGAAGAATCAATGACTCTTGTCGGAGGACCTCGAGATGAATCGCCCCAGGGTGGCTATGCGCCCTGTTAACCTCTGCACGACCTTTGTGTTATCTACTACCATGATGTCCTCAATAACATTGATTTTGTCGGGGTTGATCTCGATTCCTCGTTTGGATACCATGAAGCTGAGAAACTTGCTAGGGCCGACCCTGAACACACATTTTTCTGGGTTGAGCTTCACGTTGTACTTCTTCAGTATACGGAAAGTTTCATGCAAATGCTTCAAAAGGTCCTCTGCTCGCAGGGACTTAACTACCATGTCATCAATATAAACCTCCATTAATTCTCCTATTTGTTCTTCGAACTTCTGGTTTACTAAACGTTGATAAGTTGCACTAGCATGTTTTAATCTGAACGACATTGCATTATAGCAGTAGGTGCCGTAGTTAGTGATAAACGAATTCTTTTCGTGATCTTCTGGGTTCATCTATATTTGGTTGTACTCGGAATAGGCATCGAGAAAACTGAGGATCTCGTGGCAGGCCGTGGCATCGATCATGCCATCGGAATTAGGCAAAGGAAAATAATCTTTGGGACATGCTTGATTTAGATCTTTGTAATCTACACACATTTTAAGTTTGTTTTGGTTATTAGGGACTACCACTATGTTTGCTAACCATTCGGGAAACTTTACTTCCCGAATGGATCCTATTTTAAGAAGTCTAGTTACCTCGTCTTGATGAAAGCATGTTTGACCTTGGATTGGGGTCTTCTTTTTTTCTTCATCAGATGGAATTTCAGATTCAAGCTTAGTTTATGAGTGGTGATTTTTTGTGGGATCCCTCTCATATCGAGATGGGACAAATAAAAGCGATCCGTGTTAGTTTTAAGGAATTGAATAAGTTTTCCCTTGAGCTCAGGAGCTAGCCCCTTGCCCAGTTATACCTTTTGTTCGGGCTGATGTTCGGTCAATATGATTTTTTCCAGCTCTTTGACCATTGACTTGGTGGCATCGGAATCATCAGGGACTATGAAGGATCGAGCAACCCCATAATCATCATTCTCTTTAGTCCCCTGCTTCTCTGATTGAGTCGAGGCCAGTGTATGTGGTTGCTATTTGGCCTCCTATTTTCCATTCGAATATGAATAATTTGTGGATGACAATGCTGATATTGGTACTCTTCATCGACTGCAAACATTTCTTTAGCGGCGGGTTGCTCCCCGTAGACCATTTTAACTCCCTCTAGTATCGGGAATTTCAGAACCTGGTGAAGGGTTGAGGGTACTGTCTTCATGTTATGGATCCATGGCCTCCCGAACAGGGCATTATACTTCATATCTCCCTCGATCACATGGAACTTCATCTCTTGGATGGTCCCAACTACATTGACTGGAAAAGTTAGCTCGCCTTTAGTGGTTTCGCATGCCATGTTGAAGCCGTTAAGTACTCGGGCAGCGGGCACAACTTGATCCTATAGGCTGAACTATTCTACGACCCTCGATCGAATAATGTTGGCCGAGCTACCTGGATCAATCAAAACACGTTTAACTTGAATCTTATTCATAAATACAAATATTACTAGTGTGTTGTTATGGGGTTGCACGATCCCCTCTGCATCCTCATCATTGAAAGACAAGGTTCCTTATGGTACGTAATCCCGAGTTCGCTTCTCCCTCATGATCGACACCTTGGTGCGTTTAAATACTGGTCCTTGAGGAATATCGACCCCTCCAACAATCATTTGGATCACGTGTTGTTGCTTTTCTTGCTCGTTCTATCTGTTTTAATCTGTGTTTTTGAAGTTGTTCTTGGCTCGATCTCTTAAGAATTCCCGAAGGTTCCCCTTGTTGAACAACAGAACTACTTCTTCCCTTAGCTGTCTGCAATCTTCTATTATATGGCCATGAGTGCCATGATACTTGCACATTTGGTTGGGATTTCTCTGGACTTGATTGGTCTGCAGAGGTTGAGGCCATCTAGTATCTTTGATGCGTCTGATGGCTGATGTAATAGCTGATACATCAAAGTTGAAGTTATATTCTGATAGTCGTGGTGCTTTTTTGGGTTCGACATTCCTGTAGAAACCATTGTTGCTCATGAGCCCTCGAGAGCTCTGACCTCGATCGTTTCTCCTTTCACCTCAATAGGGTTGCGTCCAGGTCTATTTTTTCGCCGGCCTCCATTATATGGATGGTAACGATCCTATTTGACCGTGGTTCCTGGTCAATGTCTCTTTTGACTCTGTCGACGGGCCTCATAGGATAAACGGACCCGGAAGGAGTCCCAGCTAGTCGTCTTGGACCCTAATCTTCAATTGATATCGATTATGCACATCGGCCTAGGTAACAACTGGGTATTCAAGCAAGTTCTTCTTTAATTTTTGTGAAGCCACTGAGCTTTGAACATTTAATCCTTGAGTGAAGGACTGAACGGCCCAATCATCGATGACCAGTGGTAGATCCATACGTTCCATTTGGAACCGAGAAACAAACTCTCTGAGTATCTCGTTATCTTTATGCTTTACATTTAAGAGGTCCAACATCCTAGTCTTGACCTTTATAGCTCCGTCGTGTGCTTTAACGAAGGAATCTGCAAGCATGGAAAAAGAATCAATAGAGTTGGGTGGCAAAGTATGGTACCATATCATTGCTCCATTTGACACGGTCTCCCCGAATTTCTTCAATAATACAGACTCGATCTCATTGTCCTCCAGATCATTCCCCTTAATCGCACTTGTGTAAGAAATGACATGCTCGTTGGGGTCGGTCGTTCCATTACACTTGGGAATTTCTGGCATGCAGAACTTCCTTGGAATCAGTTTAGGAGTTGTGTTTGGGGTGTCCCCGGAATTTGATCAACCCTAGAGTTATAGGTTTCCACCTTCTTGTCATTTTCTTCAACTTTCTTCTCCCCTGATTCGACTCGCTTTCTCAGCTCCTCGAGCATCTTCATGATTATGGGGTTGGTCCCTGATAGCTTACCCTAGAACCAAATGAGTGAGAAAAATGAGATATGAACAAAGTAACAGAGTATTGAGAGCTTAAAGAAAAGAGTGGTATATTACTTTGTATTGCGTGGATATGATGCATTTACAAATGATTAGACTCACTTTATATAGTAGGGGAATCCTACTTATGGTACAATTCTAAATATAGTAAGAAATCCCATGATTGGCTAATTAATCAGCCTGATATTGATACGTGCCGAGATTTTCACCGTGATCCTTGCTCGATTACGGATATTTCGACTTACCGTTACTTGACTTGGTAAATTTTCATCGGCCTTGCTCGATCTCCGTTCTGCTTGGTCTCGATCTTGGCTGATTTCGATCTTGGTCAGTCTCTGAATTGAGATCAACAATCTAAATTTACACCGAGGCTCGATATAACACAAGGCCGAACTCTGACCTATCATGATCCAACCTCGATTAGTCATAAGAAGGACAGTCCCACTCTGACCGTATACAATGTCCTTCCAAAAATCCAGCCCCAAAAAAACTCAGGTGTATTATGTCTAAAGGGGAAAAGATAATAAGATATGAGAAGGAATAACATTTAGAAGGAATGTTATCGTTACAGGGGAATCAATTAAAATAGCTTAGAATTTTAAAGCATCGTAGAAAATGTAATTTACTCAAGAAGACATGAGAATCAGTTTTCGATGTACATGTCATTTTTGCAAAGAGAACAACAGACTTCAATAATTGAAGAGCTCATCCAAAGTGTCAACATAATAGAGAAGGTTACCCAGGAATCAACTTTAATTATACCTTCTTTTCCTACACCAATATTCTACTGTCCAGCACTTTTAGGCTGGGTTCTAGATATATAATATATATTATTATATTATATAGTAATAGATCGAACCCTAGGGGCACAAATATGGTGATACAAATAAACCCCAACATATTCTTATTTAACTGACACTATTAAATTATTTTAAGTTATTTGTAAACTTGTAATTTACTTACCTTATTTTTAAGGTTAGTAAACTCACTTATTAAGGACAAAGATTATACTTATCTTTTATGTAACAACATTAACATTTTTACTCTATTAGTGTAAGTTTAATCAAAAATAGATTTCTCGGTCAAAGTCAATATTTAGAAGAAAACGGATTACTGATAATCAAGATTTACTTCATTTTCCTAACAATTTTAGTGTGAATAGATCAAAGAGTGGAAATGATCGACAAGAAGAAGAAGAAGAAGAAGAAGAAGAAGAAGAAGAAGAAGAAGAAGAGGAGATGAATTGACAATGACTTCCCAAGATCAAGGCTTAAAACTTGAAGAGTAAGCAAATAATAATAGTATGTATCTCAGTAATAATCGTAACTTGCCCTTACAAATGAGATTTCTGTCCTTATATAATGGTTACCACACTTAATTTGGTCTCACTAATGGCATTAATTATATTGATTGCCCGTTACCATAGGTAACCATATAGGTAACCGTAACTGACACATTTATTTCGTGCCTTTTTGCGGCCTTCATTCATTGCATTACCATCTTTGCGGCCTTCATTCATTTCGTGCCTTTTTCTTCTTTAACAGCTGTCAGACTCGGTTCTTTTCTCTATGTTACCCCATGGGTGTTTCTCCCGTGCCTTTTCTGCATTCTTAATTCATCTAATTGAGAGTGCCACTTGTCGCTATGTCGATGCTCCACACGTCATGCCTCGTCAGCTTGCTGACAGTCCTCGTGTCACGTATTTTTTCCACCAATACAGATAGTCCCCCAACTTTCTTAATATTATCAAGTGAATATTCGGGGAGTGGTAAGTTTTTATGGCGGGAATTAATTGCTGCCGTTTCTCGAGTATCATTATGTCTCCTTCATAATCGATGTGATATATGTCACAACCATTTAATGCCCATGCACGTGGCATCTTATGATTGGATCTGTAGCTTCTCAGTGCTTTTTATGGTTTTTCTGTGGCTGCGTCAGTCACGAAGTGACGGTTCCATTGTGACGCTTCACAATGATCAATTTTAACGACAATTGTATCTTCTTATAAATACTTCATTCTTTTTTGATTTCTTGATGTCTTCCTTCTTCAGTATCCATTAACTTAATCATTCTTCGTATCTCTTGTACCCTTTCTTCTGTATTTCCATTGATAAACATGTCTTCGTCAACATCAGACCCCCACAAAGTTATGATCGTCGATGAACTTGGTCCTTCCATTGCCCCTACTAGAAGTAGGAGAGGTGGTAGACTTTGTAGCCTTGGTTCATTATCTAATCGTGGTTCCTCTTCTCAAAGTAGTTCTACTAGGACATTTTCTTCTAGACCTAGGGCTCCTCTAACCCCTAGATCTTCTTCTAGAAATAGGGATCTAAATGAAACTGTGCATGAACCTAGTCTTCTTTCCTTAGTTCGATGAGAGCGTCATTGGAAACCATATTTCCCAGTTTTAGTCCCTGGTGCCAACCAACGAATCACCTCTTACCATGACATTTTCTCTTTTGCTTATACCTAACCTTTTACTTTAGGGTTTTAGCCTTTCATTGATCCAGTAATCATTGAGTTTTGTCATTACTTCAGCGTGTGCCTTGGCCAAATTGACCCTATCGTGTGGAGGGCTGTAGCATGCCTTTGTTATTTGTCGGATTTGGTTTCTACCCCTTTTACCTTTCGACACTTACTTCATCTATATTCCCCCAATTTTTTTCGTGAAGGAGTTTTTCCCCTAGTGGCTAGAAGTAAAAGAGTGTTCGTTAGCCTCGAGGATGACTGAGGCCGTGAATGGTACGCCCGTTTTGTTGCTGCCCCACTAGTGGATTAGTGGGTGAAGAAAACATGCCTTTCTCCAGAAAAATAGAACTTTGCACGTATGTTTTCTTCCCTTTATTTTCTTTTTATATGTCTCAAATTACTTCATGTAATCACATACCCATTTTTCAGCAACCATGGAAGTCTTTGATGAGATTCCCGACTTCCGTGCTTGGGTAGAAAAGATATTAACTGCTGCTCCTATGGACAAAAGATCTTGGAAATTTCTTTCTCAATAATTCGATAGGAAAGTGTTGGAAAGTGAAGATGCATGGTACTTTTTACCTTCATAATTCTTCTTCTTCTCTTACTTGTTCATATGAAATTTCTTCATCCTCCCTTTTTTTTATTAGGGTTTGCTATTCGTGGCATTAGTCCCGCATCTGTTCCATCAACCAGGCTTTCCGTGAGTCTTGACCATGAATTAATTTTGAGTTCATCTTCCTCCCAAAGGAAAACTGATGAAGCTCGTGGCTCTGATGATGAAGAGGAGATAGAAGAAGGTTCTTTGGTAATAAAATCACGCGTCAGGAGACGCGTGGTTTCTGATGATAAAACTCCTGCCTCTAATGACTTTCCATCAAGTTCAATTCCTATCACACTCATAGATGGGCCAGAAAATGCTCCATTCAGTCTTGTTGATAGATTGTCCGCTCAAGGCTTCAAAGGTGAAGAAGGTTACGGGCATGTTTTTGAAGAATTTCCTCTCGCTTACCTTCCAGTTCCATCTACCATTTATCTTCCTGTGTCTTTACCTGATCCGATTTTTACTCCCGCAGCTGCTTTTCATGTATAAGCCGATCCTTCTAGCAGCAGAAGGGAGATGAAAAGAGTTGTAACTTAAGTCCCCCAAGGCGGGAACTTATTAAGAAAATCTGTTCAAGGTGATGTGTGGTTGAAGCCACTGCTCGGACCTGTGGAGAAGAAAAAGTTAGAAGGCCATTGCTCACTAACATTAATGAATGACATTGTTCATTCTTCTTTGAAGGTATAAGTTTAATTACACTTCCTTCTTTTTTTCTCATTCATAACTCTTCCTCCCATTCTTTTTTTGAAGATTAATTTGATTGGCATAAAGCTTATGAGTTTCTCAGACTGACCAACAAGTTATTGAAGTGTGTATCGATGCTGACAACTGGAAGGAATAATTCGAAGGTCTTCAGCTGGAAAAGGAAGTTCTTGCAGAAGAGAAAAATGCTTTAGAGCAAAATATGTGGATGGTTTCCACTGAGTTAGCGATTGAAAAATCTTCTTCCAGTCAGGTCAAGAAGGATAGAGACATACTGGAATACTCTTTTGCTGAAATTTTTTTCAAGGCTACTGAGAGATAAGGGGTTTGAAAGAACTCCTCAATCATAACGATGTTTACTAGGGTGAATTGGTCTAGACACTTACCCAAGCTCATGAAGGCCTCCGTACCTCTACAGACAAAATTCAGTTCTTGGAAAGTTCGCTTGCTCCTATGAAGACAGACTATGAAGCCTCGGAAGCAGAGAAAGAAGAGTTAAGAGCTGAGATTTATCAGTAGGAGAAGGATTATGAGGCCCTCGAGGATAAGTTATCGCTGGATGTTAGTTGGGATTTTTTGAACACTCGACCGAGACTTTAATTGAAGCCAACCATGAAGGTTTTGACCTTAATATCGAGATTGCTAGGGCTAAAGAGGAAATTGATAAAACTCAGCAACATCAAAGCTTTTCCACACCAGAAGATGAAAGTTCTAAGGGTGATGTAGATGGACTTGTTCCTGGCGGAGCTGATATTCAAGCCTCTTCCCCCCAAGTTGATCCTTCTTCTCCTGTTGATGAGCTCCTTAGATTTTTTGAAATTCCCTTATGTTTTGTTTTACTGAGTTTAACAACTTTTTTTTTGGAAAGTCTATTTTGGTTGCCCCTATCGTTTTGGGGCTTGATGACAAGTTATCACCTTTGTTCCTTAAGGTTGATAAATATGATGTCTCGACCCAAAATCCCTAAGGTCGTGATGGTGCCGGACATCAATGTCAGGCAAGCCAAATCATTAATTAATTGAAATAACTTTCCGAATTTAAAACATTTATAAAAACAAAACATTTCCTTTCACTTTATTACATAATAACCAAATAAAAATCTGTCAATTAGGAACAATGGTTTGAAAACTACACTTTAACAATTATAACCCAACACATATCCCAGAATCCGGTGTCACAAGTACATGAGCAGTATCTAAGAATTTATACAATCATTACAAAGCCTGTCCGAAATACAACTGGACAAGGAAACTTAAAATGAAAGAAATACAGTATGAAGGAGACTCTGTCAGCTGCGGATCGCCTTCGGATAATGCAGCTCGCCTAAGTCTCCGAGTCCCCCACATTGCTATGAAAGTACCTGTGCAATAAAATGCACAACAAGTGTAGCATTACAAAAATAATGTGTACTCAGTAAGTCACCCACCTAACCTCAGAGAGGTAGTGACGAGAGGTCAAATTAGATACTTACTAAAGGTCAATTTAGAATATTTAAGTATGACACTAAGCATGATTATCATAGACAATTTATTAAGATCAGGATTTAAATATTTTCAACTTCGTTCACGTTTAACAATTTATATCTTTGTCATATTAGTACAAATAATCAACATGGGTGATTTAATCAAATAACAATTAATCGACGGGAAGGAACAACTTCTTCCAAAATCTCTTTTAATAACTTTAAATCTCTGTCATTTCAACAGACAACTTAATATTTCAGGCCAGTAATCAGGCAAAATCATAGAAGCTACGCAGTAAATATCATGCGCAAGCAATGCCGAGGGTCGTACGGCCCGAACCAACATAAGCATAAACTATGCACTACCGAGGGTCGAACGACCCGAACGATAGACACATAAATCTGCCCCGCTCGCGAATCAGTCGTGCGACGCGGTTAAAAAATAATAAGGCTAGTCTGCTCACAAATCATACCTGCGACTCAGGTGCTCATATGAATACACNCAATCTGCCCCGCTCGCGAATCAGTCGTGCGACGCGGTTAAAAATAATAAGGCTAGTCTGCTCACAAATCATACCTGCGACTCAGGTGCTCATATGAATACACACAAATACAGTGTCATCCTGCTCGCGAATCATACATGCGACTCAGGCACCCAAAGTTACACATATCCACATAATAAATCCGTATTTTATCAAGAAAGAAGTTTTTCTCAGGAAAGTGGTAAAAATCCTTCTTAAAGGAACATGAAATATAGTTTCTAAATACTTTTTTTGAAACTCCTTTTGCCAAGTCTAATGATATTCCATAATACAACCCTACCAGGTACACAATTATCCACAGAGGAAATCAGTTCTCTTTCTAGATGATTAGGAAAATGGACCCTAGTCTTCTTTAGATATTCAATTACGATTTTGATTATATTAGCAGTTTAATATTACAGGCAGGATTACAGGTACAACACTTATGGCATGCTAGTGAGTACTAGACTACCCGGACATGGCATAATAGTAGCTACGTACGGACTCCCGTCACCTCATGCGTACGTAGCCCCCGAAAGTAATGGCATACACTTAATTAATTTACCTAGGGGGACAATTCCCCTCATAAAGTTAGAAAGGAGACTTACCTCGCTCCGAAATTCCAATACCGGCTTCCAAACCCCTCCGATGACTCCAACGGACGCACAACGCTCTGAAACTACCACATAACGGCAAAGCAATGAAAATTCATCCTAATACTCACAACAAATTCAAATTATACACTTTCCCAACCGCGCTCAGT